>JASSUY010028090.1:0-28237 GCA_032466535.1 Forpus xanthops | reverse complement strand
GGCGGCGGAGGTGGCAGCGGGGCCGGGGTCGGTCGGGGGCCGCGGAGCGGTGTGGCGGCTGCGCCTGCTGTGCCAGCGGTACCAGGAGTACGTGCGGCGGCACCCGGCAGCCACGGCGCAGCTGGAGGGCACCGTGCGGGGCCTGTCCTACCTGCTGCCAGGTGCGGGATGGGGCCTGGGCCGGGGCTGGGCCGCGGATGAGGCGCCTGCCCACGGGATGCGGGGCACTGGGGCCGGGCGCTGGTGGTAGCCGCTGTCCTCCCTTCGCAGGTCGCTTCTCGGACTCACACGCGCTGTCGGAGCTGGGTAGGTAGCCGGCGATCCCCCGACCCCGTGTTTTGTCCTGTGCTCCTCCCGCAGCCTCTGCGCATCTCGCTGCACTTCTGCTCTCGTTCCCCGCTCATTGAAGAGGCAGTAGTGCCTGGCTGTGTTGTGTTCTGTGCATCCCACACCTGTGGTGTTCTTTTCTTCCCTTTCTAGTGTACTCTGCCTCCAACCTCCTGGTGCTATTAAACGACTGGATTATCCGAAAGGAGCTGCAGCAGAGCTTGCCCGTGGTATGGCTGCAGTGTGCGGGAGGGTTTGGGCCGCATGGTTTCTTCCTTGCAGAGGATCTCAGGTTGTGTCTGTAGAAGTTAACAGGTTTTGCTGTGGCCTCTCTGCTGTCAGGTGTGTAGAGGCCCGAGGCAACATCTGAATGCAGGTAAACAGCAGACCTGCCCAAGCTCCTGGCTTGCAGGAGTGGCTAGAACATTCCCTGGACCACAAAATCAGTCTGTGACTTGCACTAGGAGCTCTGCTGGTTTTGGTTGAGGTCAGAACTTGAGCTGGGCAAAGGTGTTGCTACATAACTGTCTCTGTGTCAGAGCAGTGGCTCCGAAGTGCTGAAGCTCTGATTCCGTCCCTTAGACTTTTCTTTTGCAGATGCTATTGAGCAAGCAAAGTGTAAGCACCTTGCTTCTGTGTGTCTCTTGCAAAAGCCCCTGTCTGGTTCTCAGCACTTTTGAGACCCTTGGGGGCATGAGGAGGAGGGCATTTTTTTCCAGACAGGCCTCTTGTGTTGCAAGCCTGACTGCTATGTGGGTTTGGGTGTAGGCAGATCTTTGGCTGGACTAACAGGCATATAACAAGCAGCAGTGTGGAAGAGTTGCTTCCCCAGTTGTGAAAGGCTGATGTGAAGTTCAGCTGTATTGTTTTTATTGGTGCTTTTCAATGGGTTTTCTGGGATTGATGGCACCAGCAAGTTCCTGTGTGGGAAGCAGGGACCCAGACTGGAAAAGCACCCGCTGTCTTGTGGTTCATGTATGGAATCTAGACTGGTGCTATATTCAGCTGGCATTCACTCTGGTGTGACTTTGGGTTTGCTTTCCTCTACCCTGAACATACACCCTCATCAACTCTTAACAGGAAAGGAGTTTCACTGTGTAATCCAGCTCTGGGACAAGGAGGAGGGAAGTTTTGCTGTGGAGTTTGAGCACAGTGCCACAACCCAGGAGACAGTCCTGCTGTCCCAGCTAGGGTAGAAGGCAATCCAAGATACAACTGTGATGTTTTCCCTGTTTCTGGGGTTGTGGCTCTGTATAATACTGTGATGCCTTGGGCTTGTGTATAGACTGGCTTCAGTGGAGGCACTGCCTTTTGTTTCTGGGGTTGTGACTTCCAAGCCCATCCTGTGCTTATTTTTGAGGGTCCCACCAG
Organism: Forpus xanthops; assembly: GCA_032466535.1. Lineage (NCBI taxonomy): Eukaryota > Metazoa > Chordata > Aves > Psittaciformes > Psittacidae > Forpus > Forpus xanthops. The sequence goes on along the minus strand of JASSUY010028090.1, from coordinate 26,539 downwards.
ACTGAGCTGTACTTCTGTCCTGTTTAACACCCCTGCAGAACCTCCATCCTGTCCCACTTCTCCCCTCTGTGTTTTGCAGTCGCTGCCCCAGCAGAAGCTGCTGACCTGGCTGAGTGTGCTAGAATGCGTGGAGGTCTTTGCAGAGATGGGCACAGCCAGGGTGTGGGGGGAGATGGGCCGGTGGACCATCATTGTCCTCATCCAGCTGGCTAAGTAAGTGCTGTGGGCAGAGGGGAAGGGGCAGCATATACTCAGAAAGGGGGATCTGGAGGGGTCTAAGCAGTAGCCCTGGAAAAAGCCCAAGCAGGACTGAGCTACCAGTCCCCGAGGCTGGGGGAATTTGGAGCCCCACAGTTTGGTGGGTACTGTGCCACAGAAGGGGACATTTCCCCCTCTCACCTTGCCAGTTGCCCTGAGCAGACCTGAGTGTTTCCCTCTTCTGTGAAAGCCACCTTCCCAGCACACCAGGAGCCCACCTCCATAGCCTGGTATTGAAGGCTTCCACGTGTCTGCTCACAGAGCCATCCTTCGCCTCCTGCTCCTGCTGTGGTACAAAGGTGGCATCCAGATGTCTCCTCCCATCGTGCCGCTGAACAGGGAGCAGCAGCCTCTCCATCCCCAAGGTGAGCCCTTGGAGCTCCATCGTTGGCTTGGTGCCTTGCTGGGCCACATGTCTTGTCCTGCTGGGAATTACTCATCAAAGCAGCAGTTTGGGTGGCACAGGGAGCTGTAAGACTTCAGTACACGAGGCTGAGCTACACTGAACTTTCCACCCTCTGCAGAGCATGAATTAACATAGTGACAGGGTTGGCCTACAGTCAGGAAGGAGGGGGTTGAGGAATGGCTGGAACCGTGAGCCGCTGGCTGAACTGTGAGTCAATCTGTGTGTCCCCTGGTCTGGCAGTGGGGAAAGAGATCCTAGGCCTGGGTGATGGCAGGCAGATTTAGATTTTCATCCTATGTGTAGTGTTAGCCCCTTCAGCATGGTTTGGTTTGCACTAGATTGAACTTTCAGCCTGGCAGTGTAGGGAAGGGTGCTGCCAGCTCTGGGATCAGGCACTTCCCTTTGAAGCCTCACTCCTGTGGCTGTTTTCTCCCGCAGACATGGAAGACAGCTCCTCAGGGAAGGATCAGACCTATGTTGGCAAGCGTTCCAGCCGTGTTGTGCGCTCTCTTCAGAGCAGTAAGTAGCTGAGCCTGTTTTCTGTCCTTGCCTGAGCTGTCTGGGCTCTGCACCCCTTATGTGTGACCTGGGTGTGGGCAGTAAAGAGCAGAACCTTCTATTGGGACATACCTTGTCAGTCACTGTGGGTAGGGGGATATGAAAGCAACAGGGATCCCTGCAAAGATGGCACTTAAACTGTATTTTCCCAAGTGAGCTGTGTGCTGGAAACAGCCCTTCAGCTCGATTATGCTTTAGGAAGCACAGACCTTACAAGTACGTCTTCCTGCCCTGTTCCCTCTGGTGGCAAGGCTGTGAGAGTGCAGGTCAGCCACAGCAGTTGTGTGCTCAGCTCAAGCATTCCCATTTCACACTTCGACAGTGCAGAAAGCAGCAGGGTGGTGGTGCAGGGAAACATAGGAGGAAGGTTTTACTTGTGTTAGTGACCTGATGTGCTTGTTTCAGCCCCATCCCTGCAGTCCCGGCACTGGGGGTCCCCCCAGCAGAGGGAGGAGTCGCAGAGCCGAAGAGCAGAGATGAACCAGCCTCCCACCCCTCTGGGTCTTCAAGAAACCATCGCAGAATCTCTCTACATTGCCCGTCCTCTGTTCCACCGTATCCTGCCCTGGCTACAGGCGGGTTCAGGCCCTTGTGCAGGGCACTGCCATGCCAGGCTCCTCTTTGTGCCCTGCTCTGCCTAGGCAGGGCTTCAGGACTCCTGCCTTCTCTTACACCTGAGAGGCTTGCCTGAGCTGCTGGAGTTGTGGGTGCAAGTCCTCCAGCCCCTTCCCTGCCCCTCCCAGCACTGACTTAGTGTATTCTGTGCTCAGCAGAGCTTTGCTGGTACCCACAGGGTGCTTGTCTGCATGCCTTCTGTTAGGTGTCTCTGATTCTTTCCATTCCTTGACTGTGTGTTCCTAGTCTTGAGTTTAGGAGTATGGGGCCAGAGATCATGGAAACCCTGGCTCCTCTCGGCAGTCCTGGACATCTCAAGGTCAGTCTGAGGAAGAGCCTTTGCGGGTACTTGAAGTTGGTGATAGCTGAGCATCACACTTTCACCTGTTCTCCACTCCTGGGCAGGCCCCACTGGGAGAAATACACACAGGGGCTGATCTTTAGCTGGGAGATTGACGCATTTAGGTGTCTTCTGCAACAGTTAGGGTGCTCTCTGCTTTGAGCTGTTGCAGTCTGCTCTGTATGGAGCTGAGAAGGGAGAGCATTTAGAAACGCACTTTCCCCTTGCTGTCTGCTGTTGCTGTGAGTTAGCTCTGTGCCCTTCTTCCAGTCTGAGTTTGCTGAGTGATCTGAAAGACCTGAACAGGCGAGAGAGAGCGGAGCTGAGGCGACGAACCATCCTACTGCTGTATTACCTGCTGAGATCTCCTTTCTATGACCGATACTCAGAGTAAGGGGCCCCTGCTGGGCTTTTGCTGAAAATTTCCCTTTTAACAGAAATAGCATCAGGGGACAGGGTGAGTAGATCTGAAGAGGTCTGGGTGCCTGTGACCAGGTTAATCTGAGCCCTTGTGTAACAGCTGCCATTGCTGTTTGTGCATTCAACAGCCAGGGCAGGAGGTGTCCTGCTGGAGTTGTTCATACTGTTTCCCTTCCTAGGGGCAGGATCCTACTCCTCCTGCGCTTGCTGGCTGATTACGTGCCTGGAGTTGGCTTTGTTACACGTAAGTGGGCCCCACTGCTATATCTCTGCTCCTATTGGGTGGAGAAAAATCGGGGGCAGAACATTCATCAGTTGGTTTCCAACCTGGGGAAGGAATTGGGAAGTCCCTCAAATGGTTAGCGTGGGTGCACCTTGTGTTTTAGACTGGAACAGGAAAGGATGCTTCCTGCCTTGACCACAGTGTAAAGTTCTCTGTGCCCTGCCAGGCTGCAGAGCTTGGTCTTTGCCCTCTAGGCCTGTTCTTCTGGGTTCCCTTTCTGCACTTCACCAGAGCCCTGGTTTGCAGCCCTGTTTCTGAACCCTTGATCCATCCCAGTCTGCAATGCAGACACAAGGGGTAAATGTATGCCTTGAGGTACTGACCCAGGCAATTAAAGGGCCAAACCAGGTCTATCTTCTAGTCCATCACCATAGAATATCTTTATTACAGGCCAGAATTCCACCTCCCCCTCTTCCCTGCTGATGTGAAGCCTTTTGTGGAGTGATTCAGGGCAGTGATGTGGCATTAGATTAGCCTGGCATCATGGTGTTGTCCCTTCTTTTGGGAGGTCACAAAGTTGGCTAGCTCAGGAGATGTTTCTTTCCACGTAGTGCTTTCAGAGAGACTTTGGAGCCTGCATTAAGCCATGTGCTACATAAGCATTTTTACTCTACAGCAGTTGCTTCTGTATCTGCACCTGCTTGTTATTGCTGAGTTATCTTCCCTGTGCCACAGCTGTGTCCTCCTGACTCACTGCATCCAGATTTTCCCCTTGCACATTGTAGAGACCCCTTCTCACTCAATTTGGACGTGTCAGCTCTGAGGGAGTGGTGTCCCACACCATGACCATGTTCCACACCCCCTTGGTTCTGTTCTGATATTTGCTACCACATCCCAAAGCTGTCTCCCATCTTAACAAAAGTAACTGTTCTATTCTTGGGTTCATCTGGAGGTTTGAGATTGTTTGGTATCATAATGAGAGGGGGGATATATATATAACTTGTATGTATAGCTTGAAATTCTTGCCTTTCTATGCTAGTTTCCTCTGCTCTCTTGTTTCAGGGCCACTGATGGATTACTTGCCTGCTTGGCAGAAAATCTATTTCTATAACTGGGGCTGATGAGAAGATCATGATTGTTCTGTGTGAAGACTGTGGCTGGACATTTCTGAGGAGGGCAGACAGGCTGGGAGGGATGCTGATAATGTCTGATTTTCAAACCATCAATGAGAAGCTCCCATTCTGCAGGGGTGTGGGGGGGAATGTATGTAATGTTTTTAACAGATCTGGCTGTGAATGATGGACACTACATGCTTGGAGGGACCCTGGCCACCTCTTTCTCTGGACCATTCTGTGGCTACACTGACGGTGATGGGATAACCTCTTTTTTAAGCACTTGTTTTTTCTCCTTTTGTACAGCTGCACTATCGGAAAGCCAGGCAGCACAGGGTTATTTTGGAGAGCACTGTCTCCCACCTCATGGCGCTGAGGTTGACCTGCAGCCTGCTTGTGCTGGCCCTGCCTGGTCAATCTGCTTGATGCAGGCTTGTCTGTCAATAAACTGACTGAATGGGAAGAACTGAGGTGAAGGACCTCTCACTCTGTGTGGGATCCCCTTCTGTGTGGGTCTGTCTCAGAGCAGCTTTTGCAGTTTTCTACCCTGGATTACACTGTCCTTTAGAAACCTTTGTAGTAGCCTTTCTAACTCCAGGTGCCTGTTTCAGCCTGCAGTTTCCTGGACTTCTCCTGGGCATACAGGGCTTGGGTTTGAAGGCTGTGTTCCTAGCACCTAGTTGTGCGTGCTAAAGGGGTTTGCAGGAGGGCTGGCAGCCAATGCTCATGGGCTTGGCCAAGGGCAAAGAGAAGGAGAAATGAAGAGATTAATTCAGCAAATAGTGCTGCTCCACACTAAATACAGGGCCAAAGAGAGGCCTGGGCCACCATGGCCACATTTCTGTGTCAGCTGCTGAGAGCCAGTTGAGGCATCATGCTGTTGTGGAGGCTCCCTTGGCCAAGACAAAAGGGCAGCCCGCTGTTGGCACTGTGCAGAGCTGCAAAGTGCCAGATGCCTTGGCCATGAGTGAGGAGTGGTTCCTGCATGAACCGTCCTCGAGGGACTCTGACCTGCAGGGATCACAGCTTTCTTGCCTCAGAAATAGGGGGATATAGCCCACACCCCCTTTACCGGGCCAGTTGGTGACAGCAGTGTAGTGAGCTCTGTGTTGGCACCTTCCTATAATGTAGCAGTGTGAAAAAGCCATGAGTGAAGAACTGTGCTCCCTTCATTTGGGTATTGCAGTTGGTCACTCCTGGGGACATGGAGGCACTGAGATGAAGGGATGAAGATGAGGGAAGAAGATGGTGGTGGTGAGGAACATAGAAAGGGAAACAGCCTTGGAGCTGTGGCTGCATGGGATGGATGTGCACCAGTACAGGGAGTGCAGTGAGCAGGACCACAAAGCCCAGGACCCAAAGCTGATGTAGCAGGAGGGGATAGGCAGCAGCCTTGGGTGGGGCTCTGTCCCCTGCCAACCAGCTGGTGTTCCAGGGCCTCCTTTGTGACCTTGCTGCAGAGCCAGAGTGAAGGTGCACCATGCAGCGGTGGCTGATGCTGCTCGTCCTGCTGCTGGCTATCCCACGGCCCTTGGATGAGAGGTGATGGCATTTCCTTCCTCCTTCCCTTCCTCCCTGCTGCCCTGGTACCTGCAGAGGCACTCCAGGGCTGCTGGTGTGGGGACCAAGCCCCCAAGCCCTGGCTGGGCTGGATCAGGACAAAGGGTGCATAGGGAGCTCTTACTTCAATGTGGGTGAGTGCTGTAGGGTCTTGGCTCACTTTCACCCCTGTTTTTCCTCCGCAGGACCATCTACTCAGTCCCTGAGGACTTCTCTGCTCTCCTGGAGCTTCCACAGCAGCACTTTGGCTTGGTGGATGGTACAGTGTGCTCCCTATCCCACTTTGCCTGCACTCACCCTCCAAGCAGGCACAGCCTGGAGCTGAGCCCAACTTCTCCACTCTACCTGCAGATTATGGCATCAAGCCCAAGCAGCCACGTCTCAGGACCCGAGTGGGACGGAAGCAGCCAAAGTGGCTGCAAAGAGCTGGCAAAAGCAAGAGAGATGAGCTTGACCTGCAGGAGTACTACGATGACGCCCATCTGTGAACCAGTGTGCCCAACACAGCCTGGCGCTAGGGACCCCTCACTGCAGGACAGCGTAGGTGTGGGGTGTAGGGTAAGGGTAAACCCTGCTTTGGGAGTTGACTGGAGCAGGTCACATCCAGCCATCCCTTCTGGTCATCACACAAGGATTTCTGGCCTTCAGGCAACTAGGGCTCTCAGCCCAAACCTGAGAAACTCTTGCTCCTCTTGGGGTCCCAGTGGAAAGAAGGCAGGGCCCAAACCTACTGCCGTGGGACACAAACATCACAGCAGCTCTGCTCCATGAACCATCGTATTTAATAGTTGTTGCCATCACAGCAGATCCAGCTGAAGCAGAGAGCTCTCTGGCTGCAGGGACCGGGAGAGCTCTTCCACCTCCCCAGTGCTTCACTCTGCTCCCTGCAGGCTGTAGCCCTTCCCTGCCCCATGTCTGGCAGGCACCCAGCCTTTGCCCTCGGGTGGCCCAGCTCTGCCACTGCCTCTGCTACCTGCAGCCAGGGGGAGAGGAGAAAGGGGCAGAGGAAGGCTCCCCTCCTGAGGATGTATTTACTGCAGGGAGCTCTAGAGGGGCATTTGTCTCTCCCCCCAGGGCATGGATACAAGAAGAGAGGGATGGGGGCAGAGGCAGGGGTTAGCTGTCTCAGCTCATCCTGGTGCTAGCAGAGGGGATAGTGGGGCTCCCTCTGTCATTCCTGCCCACCAGCCTTTATATCCCCAGGGCATGGCAGGGAGGTGATGCCTGCCCAAGGCAAGCCGATCTCCCCAGCAGAAGCCAGCATTATGGGTCTTATTTGCTGTAGCTGCTGTGTCTTCATATTGCAGGAATCTGACTCTGCATTAAAAGTCACCCCAGAGGGATGTGACGGGAAGCTGAGCCATGGTCACAAGGAGGAGATACTGTCAGCCCAGCCTGCAGCAGGAAAGGGCCTGAGCACGCTCCGGCGCTCGCAGGCAGGGCTCCCAGCAGATACTTCTCCAATAGAATAAACTTAGAGTATTTTGTACAATAAACACAATTTGTCCAGCCCTCCCCCCTCCCGTCCCCCCCACCCACGGAAGGGGAGTCACGAAAAGAGGCTGCACCCTGTGCCCCGGGGAGCCCTGCCCCGGGCCTGCTCCTCTTCCAGGCTCAAAGCAGCTCTTGTCCATGCATGACATGGGGAAGGGGTGACACTGCAGCCCTGGCTGTGCAGGAGGTGCCTGTGCCAGCGCCAGCCCCTACTCCAGGTAGATGTCCTCCGTGGGGCACGTGTACTCCACATATTCCTTGTAGAACTGCTGAAAAGCCCTCCTGCAACACAGCATGGGGCAAAGCTGAGCAGTGTCCTCCCCACAAGGCATTTACAGACCCCTGCTTCCATTCTCACCCTTGCTCCTGCAGCCAGTTTGACCCTCCAGCCCCCAGCCCCTGCTTTAGCACGCAGAGCTGCCATCAGATCATCCCTGCCCTGATCCTTGCACAACCACATGACCTTCAGCCATCTGTCTGCAAGTCCTTGCAATGGGATGTGTTCTAGTGCTGTCAGGAATATGCTGCCTGTAGCTCTGTCAGCCCTGGCTCTCAACCCAAGCCTGGCTTGATGGAAGAGGTGTGAGTAAGGGGCCAGGTCGAAGCCCCACATGTATGGGAAGACGGCAGGATCTGTTCCTCCTGCCCTTTGAGATCAAGCATCCCCTGCCCAATGAGGACTCACCCTACAGACTCCGCCAGTGGCTTTGTGGACTCCTCTGAGACGAAGACGTGACAGGCAAATCTGTGGTCTGCAGGGTGCTTGGTGATGAACCCAAAATACCTGAGGGCAGAGAGAGAGAGGGGGTGACTGGACCAACAAACAAATGGGCACAGGTACCCCAGCATCCCCTTCAGTATAAGGGTTTGGGACCTGAGACCCCCCATATCCCACCAAGCCATGGCCCATACCCATTGCTGTGATGCAATTCCCTTCCCAGACCCAGTGGTGCTGCTCGCAGGCAGTGAGAAGGCAGCAAAGCCTCTGTGCCATGCTGCTGGGTTTGAGAGCTGCCCCACACCTCGCTACTCACTTGTTATTCTTTGGATGGTACCCACAAAAGGAAATGTTCTTCAGCTGGAAAAAATGGCTACATTTGTTTACCTGAGGAGAGAGAAATGAACTGTCAAAGTGTCCCTCCCCACTCCCCTGTGGGGCAGCAGGGCTCTGGACCTGGAAATAAGTGCTTGGATTGAGCAGTGAAATGAACTAGAGCCTGATCCTGGGCTGCTACAAGTAGCTTCAGGATGGTCCCAAGCATCCACCCCAGCTGCCTCTACTTTGAGCAGCTCCTGGAGGCCCTGGGTTAGACAGGCATCAGCTCTTCACCCAGCACACACAGTCCTTCCTCGCTACATACCGGTGGATAGAAGGTGAATGGATAACTGAGGTGAATGGATAGAAGGTGAATAGAACTAAGCCATTCAAGCCAGGGTGTTCAAAGGGCCCCAGCCAGAAATGGGAACTTATTTACAGGAGTTTAAAGAGCAACTAAGTTGATGGCATCCTCTAGATACAGGCATGACGTGCAGAAACCTCAGCCCACCTCTCTGCCACAGTACTCAGAGCCATAAACTACTTCTACCCCCAGCAGTAGGGGAGGTTTCCCAACAGCTTGCTGCAAAAGCCCTCTGCCCAGCACATGCTTTGCTAGGCCGCTTATGCAGAATGCTAATCAGCAGCCTGCCCTGACTAAAGCGATTACAGGGCAGATCTGGAGGACATCACTCAAAATAGTAGCAGAAAGGGTTAGGAGCAGCTGACAGATTACTGGTACACCTCAGCTTGCAGCATCCCAGCACAGGAACAACTTTGGGAGCTGCAAGGACATCCACCAGTGGTATAGCCCAAAACTGGGATTATGTGATGCACAGAGGATCCTGATGGTGGGCTTACCAACCCAGTGAGGGTGCTTCTCACACTCTCAACCTTCATATGCAAACATGAGCTATAGCACAGGGGGCAGGAGCCAGCTCAGAGCAGCAGCCGGAGAAGGGATGGGATGAGTGGGGAGCAGGGCACTACCTTGCTGTGCTCTTTGGAGTCATCAGCTTTCACAGCAATCTTGACCCCACGCACGCTGATCTCCAGGACGCAGCTGGAGGGTGGGTTAAAGTGCACAGTGAGGCGGCGCGTGGTGGCAATCTGGGGGAAAGACAGAGAGAAAAAGGCCTGGGACTCATGAGCAATGGTGATGGCTCTCCCCTTCCTGTCCCCTGCTGCCATGAGGAGCTCCTGCTTCTGTTGATGGGATGGGACATTACCTTCTGCATGGCCGCGCATAGCACGTCGTTGCCCTTGTGATAGGGAACCTGCACCGAGCCAAGGAACTTCACCCGAAACTGGTCCACCCAGTCACTGCTCTTGGCCAGAGCTGCAAGAGAGAACGCATGGCAGGGATCATCTCTAATAACCAGGCTGAGCTCCACCTCTCCTCTCTGTATTCCCACCCTTGGCTCCACAACATTGGGTACCAGCTCCCAGCATCACCAGAAGCTGCCCATCGCTCCTGCTGGGGTGCCCTTGGTCCTCCCTCCATCCCCATGCTCAGAGGAAAGGAGGTGGACACAAGACTGGGACTTCAGCAGAAGCTCAGTACCTGCTATATGGTCTGGGTCCTTGGTGACTTCAATAGCGTAGTAAGCAGGAAAAATGCCCCGGTCACCCGTCCGCATGTTGTAGGCCTCATACCAATAATCTTCTGCCTGCACCTCCACCAGCAGAGGGTCATCCACCTCCAGCTCCAGCTCATCCGCGTGGCGAGGCACAAACCTGGGTAGAGAGGCACTGGTGCCTGGCTGGCCAGCAGTGTGGGGCCTTCTCACTGATGGCAACACAAAGCCCAGCACTGGCCCAGGCTAAATAAATCATCGGAGCAGGTTTAGACTCAAAAGAGCAAGGATAACCCTTATTGCACCACTCCTGCCGCCCTCAGAGGTGCTGCCCCTGCAGCAGCCTGGGCTGATGTTGCTCCTGAGCAGGGCATGAGCTACAGGCAGTGGTATGGGGCTTCCCATGGTGGAAACACTGGGGTTTGGGCTGGCTGCACCGCAGTCGAGGGCAGCACCAGCTTTCCCCTGTGAGAGGCTGGGGGCACCGCTCACGTCTGCAAGCTCACCTAAAGACAGCGCGGTGGGTCTGCTCCTGCTCCTCCCCGTTGATCATGCAGGAGAACAACCCAAAGGACTCAGCACCTGGGGACGAAGGCAGAGGGGGATGTCTCAGCACCACAGCCAAGGATGGACATGGGTCAGGGAGAAGAGACAAAGCCATTTGTTGTCATCAGCACTGTGGGACCGGCTGAACCAAGGGATTCCCTGCTTCTGGGACATGCCACCAGCACCAGTGCTCCTCTGGGGTTGTGGAGAAGGGCAGCACTCCAGGAGGGTGCTGATCCCCTGCGGGACCACTTGACCTCCCCCTCAGTATGCCCATACCTTGGGCTAGGCAAAAAAGCATCCTGAAACCCCTCCAGCTCACAAGGCTTTTCCAAGCCCCCTCCATGACTTCCCAGCCACCAGGACCAAAGCCAAAGGCTGCAGCAAGCAGAATTGGGGCTCATGTCTGATGGTGGCTTCCCACTTCCTGAGTGCGCCCTCAGCCTCGCATTAAGTGCCTGATGCCCAGCTCCCCCCGTGCCCAGCACTCACTGGAGGAGCGCGCCCGGCCGCTCATGAAGACATTGAGGAACTTCTTGGAGAAGTGGATGTCTGTCTCGGGAGTGGAGTCCTCGGACAGGCACACCGAGTCACGCTTCAGCGCATCCTCCTCGTACTCCTCGCCGATGGCTGACTCGTAGGGCGAGGAGATGCAGTTGTCATAGACAGTGGCCGAGTCACTCTCATCGCTGTAGCCTGAGTAGCACTGCTTGAGGCTCACCAGCTCCAGCTGCACGTTCTCATCCACCACCAACGTGTACTTGACCGAGTCGTAGGACAGGGCGCTGGTGTCCGAGCTCACCGAGGCTCTCTGGAGGTTGTGCCCTGGCCGGGAGCCACCACTCCCACCACCGCAGGAAGCCCTGGGCAGGTTCATCTTGTCAGGGGAGGACATGTAGTCCAGCACCTCATCCTCCTCGCTGATGGAGGGGTTGGTTTTCCCTGCCAGGGCCGAGCAGCCAGAGGTGTCGACGTCGGAGCTGATGGACATGCGGTTCTCGCTGGACTGAGACAGGAACGGCTTGTCCGTCTCCAGAGGATCCGAGTTCTTCTGCACTGGTGTCAGGTAGATCTCCTCCGTGGCCTCCAGCCTTACATCTGTCTGGTAGTGGATGCGGTCCCGGTGGGCCTCGGGGACCCTTGATGTCACCACCACCACGCTGGCACCATGCGGTGGGGGCCGGCTGGTGGCCTGGTGCTTCTCAGGTGGCCGGGATGTGGCGATGCAGGCGGGTGCCATCTGGGTGGCTGCTGAGCGCCGGCACGGGCTCTCCGTGGATGTGCCCCGGTCTTTGGTGGAGGTTGTGCTGTTTTGGTGATTGACCTCATCACTCAGGCAAACGTGGTCGTGGGGAGGGGTCTGCTCACCTGGAGGGGCAGAACAGCAGCATTGGCATCCCCATAGAGGGTGATGCTCCTTGCTGGGGATGCCACCCAGGCCTACCATGCATCCATGTGGGATGGTTTCCCTGACCTCCTGCACCAGCATCACTTGCCCCAGGCTCCTGAGAGCCACAGAATGGTGCAAGGAGCTGCCCCTGGCCAACAGCTCAAGAACTCACCCGTTTTCAGAGGGGATGATGACCGGGACACCCGCTCCTGCCAACTGTGCTTTTTCGCCAGAGAGTTGTTATTCAGGGTGTCCTGAGGAGAGGAACAAAGACGCTTTGTAGCCTGAACAGTAAACAGCACGTGGTGGAACAGCAGCAGCACCCATCCCTCCCCGGGTTGCACACACACATACATAGCTCACTAACAGACATTAATCCTGATGGAGCTTCTGTGGGTGCTGTGCCCTGGGTGGCTGGTCATGCATGTGCGTACATGTGTGTGCACAGTGGAATGTTCTCAGCTTCACTGTGACACTCATGGACGAAAGGCCACCAGGTCCCCTATAGAGGACAAGTCCCCCCTGCCTGCCCCAGCAGGGAATGACATCCTGCCTGCTATAACCCACATCCTCTCCTGCAGCCCCAAGTTCTCCCTGGCCCCTCCTGTGGGGCACCAGGTGCTGGTCCCCCATCTACAACCATGGCATTTTCCATGGTGTTGGTTTCCACTCAACTGCCGAGCTCTGCTGAGACCCCCTGGATTTTCTCACAGCCTTATCACCAGCCTGCAGCTGCAACCAGCAGTGCAGGAGCTGCCCCATCCTTGCTTTGCTTCCCCACCAACATAAAGCAAGCCTTTGCCCTGAAACTCCATCGTGTCGCATGCTGCTGAACCATGGCTGCCAGATCCCTGCCTCCGTGCAGGGAGGGAAAAGACTCCCACCACAACATCCCAGCATGGCCTCTGAGAGCCCCTTCTGTGCCAAGGCTAATAACAGCATGTATCTGCTTGCCTTTCCCAGGGCAAGGATGGGCCAGGATGTGGCCAGGCAAGCTGCCATAGTGACTGCCTCTATGTGCCAAAGGGCCAACACACACCAGCCAGCCTGGCCTGGGAGGCAGCAATGCCGCAGGCAGAACCCCCAAAGCCCATCCATCCCACAGGGCCAGGGATCTTCAATGCTCAGCCAGGGTGGAGAGGCATTCACAAGATCTTGGAAGATGAACCTAGCCAGCCAGAGCAGCTGTTTCCTCCCCTTTGGGAAGCTGGGGATGTTCCCCTCGCTGTGTCCAGGCCATCTGCCTAGGCATTCAAGAGAAGCCGAATGGCCATGGTCCCTCTTGTGACAACCTGCAGGAGGAGAGAGCTGAGCAGGCCAGAATGGTCTGGCACAGGTAAAGGCAGATCTCAGGCTGATCTCCAAGGAATACCCTGCACTTGGTCCTCATCTTGAGGCACCACACATGGCCATGGAAAAACTGCCTTTAGGTTGGCATCCAGAACAGGCACCCCATGCACCTCACAACCAGCCTGCATCTCACTAGATGCCACCAACAGCACTGCTATCCCTGGCTGGCCATGCAGCAGTCTGGATCCCCCATTCCCACTGCCAGCTGTGGCAAAGCGCTTATCTCCCATTTCCCATGTCCTCAGCTCAGCTTTGTCCATGGGTCCCGGTGCCACCCCACAGCCTCCACCATCACCCTGCCAGGGGACCATCAGCTCCAGCCCACCACCTATGCAACCCTCCCTCCACAGGCCCATTGCCACCTCTAGGTCAGCTGCCCAGGAGGGAGGCTCTATGGTCCCCATCCCCACAGCTGGATGTGCTTCCACATGCCACTTGCTCCTTGGGGTCCCTGCGCAGGGTGGGACCAGGTTGCTGCTGTCCCCTTGTCCATTATACTCAGTGGGGCTCCCTCCGCCTCTCCAGACATGCTGCCTTTGTCCCCAGTGCCAGCTGCCCCGCGGGTGTCCATCCTGGCTCTGTGCCTTCCTCCTCCTCCTCCTCCTCCCAGCCATGGCCTCAGGCAGAGAGCTGGCATCAGCTGCCAGTGCTGGGCTGGTGACACCCAGCTCCGACTACTCCCCATCTGTCACCCACAGGGACACCTGCCTCTCGCTTCAGTGCTCCTCAGCTCAGCGTCACTGCGACGACAATCCTCCTACTTGGCAGCAGGCAGGGCCCAATGCAGGAGGGTGGCAAAAATAGCCCCGTGCATCACGCAGCCTGCCTGGCTTCAGGAAGTTTGCCATAGGGATGGGGCAAAGGGGCTCTGGATGCTGCTCAGAGGGTCAGCATGTGGAGCACTGAAATACTGCCTGCCCCAGAATGACAGGAACCTTGGTGTTGGCAGGGTGGGTAGGTTTGGAGAAACCCACCCAAAACCCAAGTGTGAACAAGACAACAGAACCCCCTTGTCCTCCAGGCCACCATTTTGGGTGTTGCTATTCTGTCTCTCAGATTTAGCACAGGGTGCTGACATTAATGCTTCGTTTGCCAGATGCTGCTGCCCTGGAGCAGAGCCCACCAAGTCCCCACTGCCAAGCTCTGGGTACCCCGGGTCACCATCCTGCCCTGGGGCAGGTGAAACCCAGGCAGATGTTGGCCCTGGCCTCACCAGCCCCGTGGCATGGTGTCCTGTCCCGTGATGGCTCATTCATGCGTTCATTCACTATGACTCATTTGCTCTCCATCCCCATGGGGTCCCTTCCCTGCCCGGCACCATGGGACCTGCTGGGGCCACAGCTCGGTCCCACCACACTTCCCGGCCTGTTCCCTCCCCAGCTCGGCAGCAGGGATGGAAGAAGAACCCACCCAGCTCTTCAAGCCCCCATCCAAGCGCATTACCGGGGCAGGCTCAGCCGTTCGAGGGGCGGTCCGACTGGGAGCGAGCACGTACGGGTGGCCCTGAGCCCGGCTCTGCGGTAAGGGATGCGGGCAGCTCCGGGCAGGAGGGTCCCCGCTACCCTCCATCCCTTCATCCCTCCGAGACAACCCCCCCCGAGGGCGGGAGCATCCCGAATCCCCTTCCCCGTCCCGTCTCGTCCTCACCTGGCTGCGAGGCACCTGCGGGAAGAGGTTGAGCGTTGTGGGTCTCTTGGGCCGGTAGACATCGGTGGTGCCGGCCGGGGGCTCTTTCTTCAGCGGCTCGGGCGCCGTCTGCTCCTCGGCCGGCGCGTCCCCCGCCGCGTCGATGAGGTCGAGCTGGAGCATCTCTGCCTGCAGCCTTGCGGCCTCCCCGCCGCCCGCCGCCCGGGCCCCGCCGCCCGCCCTGCTCACATGGCCCTGCGGGAGCAGCGCCCGTTGTCAGCGCCCAGGGACGGTACCCGCCGCTCCGCACCTCCCGACCGGGGGGGGGGCCGGCGCCGGGGCGGCCACATCAGCACCCGGCGGCCTCTTCCTTTTAAAGGGGCAGGGATGTTATTGCCGAGGCTGGGGAGCTCCGCGCACCCTTCGCGCAGCCCCGCGCTGGGATCCGGCCTTGCTGATCGCCCCCGGGTGATGGGGCACCCCCAGCACCCCGTTCCCTGCAGGGGGCTGTAGGTACATGCGACCATCACGTTCACCATGAGGTGTGCACATCCAGGTTTCATCTCGACATAACGGGGACATATTTTACAGTAGAACAATCAGAGAATCACAGAAGAGTCTGGGTTGTAAAGGAGCTTAAAGCTCATCCAGTTTCAACCCCCTGCCACAAGGGCAGGGACACTTTCCACTATAGCAGGTTGCTCCAAGCCCCATCCAACCTGGCCTTGGACACTGCCAGGGATGGGGCAGCCACAGCTTCTCTGGGCACCCTGTGCCAGCGCCTCAGCACCCTCATAGTGAAGAATTTCTTCCTTATATCCAGCCTAAATCTCCCCTGTTTAAGTTTCCACCTGTTACCCCTTGATCTGTCACTACAGTCCATGATGAAGAGTTCCTCTCTGGCATCCTTGTAAGTCCCCTTCAGATACTGGAAGACTGCTATGAGGCCTGCATGGAGACCTCATAACAGCCTTCACATTGGGCAGAACAACATCCCAGGACATGGTAGAGCTCCCTCACTGGAGGTTCTCAAGATGTAACTGGATATGGTACTAGATAATCTCATCTAAGCTCCCTTTCCCATGAAAGGTGACCAATTTCCCAGGTGACCTTTTGCAGTCCCTTCCAGCTTGGGCTGCCCTATGATTCTTTCTTCCAAGGCAGATTGTGCCCTTTCTTGGTTCCTGTTCTGGCAACTGGGACTCATACAAGCATGCAGTCATGTTGGTTGGAGGTTTGGTCCAGCCCCTCCCTGGAGCAGGTCACTCAGGGTCTTGCCCATAACACGTGCATATCCCCATGGATAGAGAACCCACTGCCATGCTGGGTACTGGCACCAGTGCTGCACTGCTGCTACTACTTCTCTCTATGGGGCAGAAGCTTTTGCTGCACACCTCTGAGAGGAGTCTGGTTTCTTCTTCCATGTAATGCCTATTAGGCAGCTGGGAACAGCAGCTACATTCCCCTTGGCCTCCTCATCTTAGAATCATAGAATCAGCTAGGTAGGAAAAGACCTTTAAGGTCATCCACCCCAGCACTGCCAAGTCCACCTCTAAACCATGGCACTGAGGGCCTCATCCACACGTTGTTTGGACACTTGCAGGGATGGTGACCCCACCGCTGCCCTATGCAGCCTCTTCCAATGCCTGAGCATCCTTTCAGTGGAGAAATCTTGAACAAGCCAATTTTCATACACCTGCATCTGCACATATCAGGACCTGAAGCCATGAAGGGATGCCCTATGAGCCAGTGGCCAGGCATTATCACTTCAGCCCCAGCTGATGGTGGCTGTGCTCTGGCTGAGGGCAGCCCCACTCTTTCCCTTTCCAACCTTCACTCATGGAGCAGTGCAGCCACCATATCCTGCGAGGGCTGTGAGCAGCAGATGCCCCATTGCACCACCAAAGCTGGGTCCCAGCGCTGAGCCACCACACTGTGCTGCTGTGTGAAGAGGTGTCGATGTCCCCCTCCTGATCCGGGTGTTTAAAGGTCAGTGGTTTCCTTTCCCAGCCTCCTTCCTTGCACAACCGGAGCTCACACATACACAAGTTGCTGCAGGCAGCACTAATGGCTGTTACTTGGCATCAGTCACTTGAATTCCCATGTTATCAGCTGTTTGTGGTGACTGCTCATCAGTGGGCAGAGGTGGAGAGGGGAGGGCTTTAGCAGCTAATGTTATCCATGTCTCCAGCTGCATGGAGGATGCTCCTTGAAACATGAGAGAATAAACAGACCCAGCAGCTCCTCCAAGAGCTCCTGCTGCTACCAGCTCCTAAACTGTCACCCTACAGCCAGCACAAGTGCTCTGCCTGCTGCAGGCACAGGATGAACCCTGTCGGGGGGACATTTCACCCCAGTGTCCCTGTTGCAGTGCTGGTGAGCACCTGGAGGAAGGTCACTGCCAAAACGCATCACTCATCCTCTTGAGGCTTTAAACATTTAACTTCCTTGCTCTCACTATTGGCCTTCATACAAGTTCTGTGTTTCTGTGGCACCAGTTGCCTGTGCAGATCACGTGGATTTTAACAAGGAAACTGAAGCACAGGAAAAGAACTGGGTGGAAATGCCAGATTATACCTAAGCAAGATATATCTGAGTCAGCTGGTTACGTTCAACCTAGGCTGCTAATGATGCTGCCTCAGTAATCCTGTAGCTGCGGCAATCACTTGGAGGGGAAAGTCCCAAAAGGATTAAGAAAAGCAAAACAGTCCCTGTTTTGAAGAAAAGCACACCCTAGAAGGGATGCAGCATTCCTGGTTCAGTACCTAGGAGGAAACTACAGCCCCTGCAGGTACTTATTAATGGCCTGTAGCACAACAAAGCCCTTTTGAAGCCACACAGCAATAGATCACCTTTCCATGTGAGTGGAACCTGTGGTGATCTGCAAAGTGAGGGCATGGACTGGACTTTGGGAAGCCTTTCTAACTGGAAGGATGCTGCCCCGCCAGAACAGCCTCAGGAGCTCTCTAGGAACAAGGTAATGTCACCTAAGGCCAGCTTGAGTATGCTCATGCCTTAGCACAGATGCAATGGTGAGGTGACTTCCTAAAGTCCCTTCAACCTGAGGCTTGTGGGAGAGCAGTACTAGTGCCTGAATGATGGAATGTACACAAGGTGTATACTTGGATCCCCATGCAGCCACGGGGAGGCTCACACCTCCACTGCAGAGCCACCCCTGGGGCAGACATGATGCTGGTGTGCTCCTGCTGATGCTAACTGTAACCCACATGGTGCCATCCCAATGCAAAAATTCCCAGTGTCCAGCAACTGATCTCTGATGGTCCCAGTGCCCCCAGAGGGGCCGGAGCAGCATGGGCCCTACTGCAGATGGGAGGTGCTGGGAGCATCGATGGGAGCACCCCTGAGAGCACTGGTTTAGCCAGGGGAATATCCAGTATGAGGGCTGCTCTAACCCCAGGAAGGGACGGATGCTGCTGCTTCCTTAGGAATGAAAGGCTCTTTCAAGTGGAGCAGGGTGATACACAGGACATTGCTTGGATGGCCCCAGTCTCTACCCACTAAGGTCAAGCAGGTGAAAGGCTCTTCTCTGCTTCCCAACCTTTGTTGAAGAGGAGTGATAAAACCTTCAGCTAGGAAAAGCACTTTAGGAGCATGGGGAAGCAACGGGAACTTGCTGAGCAGAGAGACTGTGTTCCCTGTCCCTACCACCCAGATGTGACTGCTTCCTCCCAGCTTCAAAGCACCAGCAGAAGCCTCTCTGCCCCCAGCTGAGCACAACCACATTTGGTGATGGATCACAGAGGCAGCTTCATGGCACAGCCTTTGAAATAAGCCTGGAATAAGCAACAACCTCACTGCTGTATCCTTTGCTCCCAGACCATGCAGCCGGCTCCCTGCCAGCCCCTAGATGAGCGCGTTGGGTTGGCTGGCTCATGGCAGCCACTTTCCTCTTTGCAGTGGGTCCTGCTGGCCTTCCGAGGGCATCTGCTGCCAGCGGCACACTGAATCAGTGGTGATGAACATGAGAAAGCCTGGCATTCCCAGCAGTCATTTTATGCTGGGAAAACAAAGTGGTTTCCTTCTTGGCTGCATATATCTGTATCTTCATGGCTGGTTCAGGCCTTTTCATGGAGTCAGAGAAAGGAAAGGACCTTAAAGCTCATCCAGTTCCAACCCCCTGCCATGGGCAGGGACACTTTCCACTAGAGCAGGTTGCTCCAAGCCCCGTCCAACCTGGCCTTGAGCACTGTCAGGGATGGGGCAGACACAGCTTCTCTGGGCACCCTGTGCCAGCGCCTCAGAACCCCCATAGTGAAGAATTTCTTATAATCCAAGCTAAATCAAGCCCCAGCATGGCTGCTTCCGCTGCTGGGACAGCAGAGCTCATCCTGCTCTGTGTGACTCCCACCCCATCAGCGCTGGGCCAGCTCCGCTCTTTGCATCCATACAGATGGGAATAACACTATTTTCCCTGTTAAACAGCCAGCCTGGATCCGGGCCTGAAGACAGTCACCATAATTCCTGGTTCTCCCTGGGCCCACCTCCCAGGGATGTGGGAGGCTTTTACAATCCTACAATGATTTGGGTTGGAAGGGACCTTAAAGCTCATCCAGTTCCAACCCCCTGCCATAGGCAGGGACACCTCCCACTAGAGCAGGTTACTCCAAGCCCCATCCAACCTGGCCTTGAGCACTGCCAGGGATGGGGCAGCCACAGCTTTTCTGGGCACCCTGTGCCAGCGCCTCAGCACCCTCACAGAGGACCACAACTGCTCAGCACAGCCCTACATCTTTGGGCACTTGTTCTCATGCTCTCTGGTGTTTCCAGGAAGGGTACTGCTTATTTTTCTTTACTTTTTTTCATTCCTGCATTAAGCACCTTCCACAGCTCCTGCAGTAGACATGAGGCACCACTGAGCCTTTATCTACCTCAGCCTGGCTCTCTGCCGGGATTCATCTTGCTGGAACCAGAGATTGTCACCCCAGACTTCCAAGCCACCAAACTGGGGCCAAACCCAAAGCTTCTGCTGTCACTGTCCCTCTCAACACACAACTGCCACTTGAGAGGTGGAGGTGACAGCCCTCACCCCAGCAGCCCCCAGGATCCTCCTGCTCTGCCCTAAACAGCCCTAAAGGCAGCTCTGCTCCTCCACTGAGCCCTCTCATTCACTCCACTCCCAGTTTTCATTCATCCAGGACTTCCTGTTGTATTTAGGCCATGCTTCTGATTATTCCTCATACATACATGGTCTCCCATCCATGAGGTGCAGTCCTCATCCGCGTATAGCTCCCTCTTGCACAAACATCAGTCTACGCCTCCTTGCAGTATCTGTGTGTCTAAGCCACTATTTCTGGAAAGCTGCTAAAATAGCCCATGATGAAATCATCTTTGTTTTTCCAGGACCAAAAGGCCCCAAACCCCACCTCTGTTTGGTGTTGACCTCTGCACCAGCCACCCCTTCCTGGCACAGGGTTCTGCTGTTGCGCAGCTCTGCCTGGATCCTGGAAGCTGTCCCCATCCAGCAGCTTCCTTCCCATCCCTCCAGGAGGCTTTGTCCCGTTGCTGCTTCCTGCTGCTTTCCTGCTTGCTGCTGGCTCTGCCCATCCCTCTGGAGACTTGCTGTTGGATCAGGAAGCTCGGAGCAGCTCACCACGTTCCCCAGAGTCCATGCTTCCCCTTTCCCCATCATTCCCTGCTGTGACCCAGCAGCCATCAGCCCTCTCTCATCCTGCATCACCCCCTCCATTGCAGGGCTGTCACCAGCTTCCCATCACTGTGGGATGAGGAGGTACCGACCCTTACCCATCATGGGTACTCTGCAGCACTGGCACTGGAGCTCACCATGGGCAGTACACCAGCATGGGCCCCCCCAGCCCTGGCCCCCCTTTGCCAAGCCATCCATCCCCACGTGATGCAATTAGCTGCTGACGCCGGCCATGGGTCAGGACGGATTTGCTGGCCCGTGTGCTGTGCACAGACTGAGCCAACTGCTCCCTCTGGGCCTGGCTGCATCCATCAGGCAGATCCTGCACTCCCATTGCCTCCAGCTCCAGACATCAATCGGGTTGGAAAGCTCCCTGGTTCTTGCAGCATTAGGGATTGAAACCCCTCTCTTTGCCGTTGCTGTCACCACTCTTGCTCCTGCTCCTCGGGCAATCCTCCACGTCCCATATAAACCATTCAGACATATTTTTAGCAGGCATTTTTTTCCCCTGAGCATGGTAAGCTTCTTCCTTTGCTGTGTTTATGAATAACTCGCTGCTTCCCCTGGGGCAGCCACACATCTCCCTTCCACACCAGCACGCTCTCAGTGCACCCAGGCATTCATGCAGAGCACCTCGGGGCTGTCTCCTGTGTCTGTTGAGGGTCAAGTCTCTGCAGCAACACAGAACCCCCTCAGTACACTGTTTTAAATAGGCAAAACAGCCTATTTCTCCTCACTGCCTATAATGGGTTGCAA
Source organism: Forpus xanthops (assembly GCA_032466535.1). Taxonomy (NCBI): domain Eukaryota; kingdom Metazoa; phylum Chordata; class Aves; order Psittaciformes; family Psittacidae; genus Forpus; species Forpus xanthops. The sequence goes on along the minus strand of JASSUY010028090.1, from coordinate 5,607 downwards.
CAGTTGAGCTGCAAGTTCTCTCCTCCACCCTTACCCTCCTCACCAAACCTCAGCAAAGGGCTGGTGGCCCATAAAGAAGAAACAAATCCTGTCCTTAAGAGCCTGGTGATGATATCGGCAACAAAGAATGAGGATGGCTAATGGGAAGAGTCCAGTAATGCTGGACACAGCTCCTGCCCTCTTTACCGACTGCAGGCAGGAGGATCTTCCCACTGCCCTGCCCTCACATGGACACCCAGCACTGGGCTTGCTTTTAGTTTTGCCTCCAGTTATCCCTCCTGCCTTCACTATACACAGATGAGCCCAGGCTCCCCTTATCCTTCCCTGGCCATAAAGTCATAGAACCATAGAATGGTTTGGGTTGGAAGGGACCTTAAATCTCATCCAGTTTCAACCCCCTGCCACAGGCAGGGACACCTCCCACTAGAGCAGGTTGCTCCAAGCCCCATTCAACCTGGCCTTGAGCACTGCCAGGGATGGGGCAGCCACAGCTTCTCTGGGCACCCTGTGCCGGCGCCTCAGCACCCGCACAATAAAGAACTTCTTCCTTTTATCTAACCTGAACTCCCCCCGTTTGAGTTTTAACTCATTACCCCTTGTCCTATCACTTCAGTCCCTCATGAAGAGACCCTCCCCAGCATCCCTATAGCCCCCCTTCAGATACTGGAAGGCTGCTATGAGGTCTCCACGCAGCCTTCTCTTCTCCAGGCTCAACAGCCCCAACTCTATCATCCTATCTTCATAGGGAAGGTGCTCCAGTCCCCTCATCATCCTCGTGGTCCTCCTCTAGACTTGTTCCAACAGTTCCACATCCTTTTTATGCTGAGGACACCACAACTGCACACAATACTCCAAGTGAGGTCTCACGAGAGCAGAGTAGAGGGGCAGGAACAGGAGGAGGCTGTGGCCACAGCAGAGATGTGAAGCAGTGGCTGCATCTCTGGAAGAGGCTGAATTTCTGCTGGGAAGGTCACAAATTAGACTAGGAGTCATCAGGACTCCATGGATGAGATCTGCCTGTGCCTTCCTGCTGGCAACGGGGGTTCATTTGCTCATTTTAAACCTGCAACAAATTCCTGTGCCTATTCCCTCCTCACTGGGCCTTTATCAGTTCTGCACAGGAAACTCTTCTGCAGGATGAAATTAAATCATTTGGCTTCTCCTCCACCATTTGCAGCTCTTTAGCATGAAACACAATGGCAAAATGCAGAATCCCTGCATATTTCAAATCCAGTGTCATTCTCAGTTTATCTCCATGTTTCTGCTCCTGTGGCCAACTCGCACAGTTCTGATGGTGGTATGAACCCTATTAGGGTCTCCACAATGTACCTCAGGGTGCTTAATGGGAGATCCTCCTGTAGCATATCTATAGGCTTCCCAGCTCCCATTTTCATTTCACCTGCTGTGGTCAGAGCCACCTCCTCCATCCCTGTTTCTCAGCCTCCAGGTCTCCCACTCCCTAAACACATTTTAAAGGGCAGTTTCCTTCAGCCCTTGCAAGCCAGAAGGAATGCTTTGGGTAAGCAGAGGGGGGATCTCAGCATGCCAGACAAGCTGCATCTCCAGGCCCAGGGGTGCATGCAGGGAGCAGGAGGCACAGCCCATGTGGGACCTTTGGTGCCACCTCACACATGTCCTCACTTCCCAAGGATGCTCATCAAGGGCCAGAAGCTCGTGGTCATCCCACTCAAATGGAGGCATGCCCAAATCCTTGAATACATCCCTGAGGAACAAACTCAAACCTCCACAGACCAATGGGAACCAAAAGGCACTGTCTTTGAGATGCTTTTTATGTCATTTGGGCTTGGCTGGCTCAGAGTCTGTGCTGTGTTATGGTGAGGAGAGGGCACTTCCAAGCAGCAGGGCACTGGGGTTGTGACAATGGGCACCTCGAGGAAACATCAGTGGTCTGGAGACCTGTTATTCCTGCATGGGAACTGATGTCCCAGCCATCCCCACCAGCACGCTCTATCCACCCCATTCCCGTTGTGCTCACCCGGGTGGCCAGGCTCTCCTTGCAGTGCAGGCTGATTCCACACTCGTCGGTGATCTCGGAGAGGTCTTCATCCTCAAACTCCTCGAGGCTGATGTCATGGGTGAGCCTGGAGGGAGCAGAGATGGTGCCATCACCCACTGCACAGGGCACAAGCAGGATGCGCAGGGTGGCATGATGCCCATGGGCAGGAGCAGCACCCCCTGCCTGGGGAGAGGCTCTCCAGGTCTTTACTGGGAAGAAAGACCAGGAAGAGGGCTCCTTCCAGAGGGGATGTGTCTGTCCCCACTGAATGCATGGTTCGCAGCTGTGGGGAGGCAGGAGGAACATGCCCCAAGCCAGCCACTGGTCCCACAGGCAGCAGGGATGTGCAGGCTGGGAGAGCATGGGACAGGCAGCAGAGCCAAGCCCTACCCCAGGATGTTTGGCCCCCACAATCCCATGGAAGCTCTGGGGTTTTCCCAGACACACAACAGGGCAAATACCAGTGTTACAAGGAAGGGTTGGGGATCCTCGGAGGGCACAGTGGAGGATGGACCTGCAGGGGCCGTGACCACATAGAGACCCACAGACCTTGCAAGCACCACAAACCTGCCCTTGGTTTTGCCTCCAGTTATCCCCCTTTCCTTCAGCACACACAGTCCATGAGCCCATGCTCCCCTTGTCCTTCCCTGGCCATGTCCTGGAGCAGGGGGCACAACCAACCTCCAGGCTCTCATTGGGAGGGATGGCCCACGTCAGGTGCTGCCATAGGAGAGGGCAGCACCAAAATCACTCCCTGGGGTGCCTGCAGGTGTTCCCATGGCCATTGGAGCGGCCAAGCCTGCCTGGTTGGGGTCCCTTAGGGCTATGAGCCCCACAGGCTCATTACACCCCTTCAGAAAGTGCAGAGATATCCTTTTAGCAGCTGGAAATGTGCTGATGGGTGAGTTCCTTATGTGCTTGATCGCATCTCTGGAGACCGGTGGGGAGTTCCTGGCTTCTGCGCATTAAAACGTTTCTCCGTGGTGGTACCACAATGATCCTCTGGCTTATTCATTACCATAGGGTAAATAAAAGAGCCCAGCTTGTAAGTCCTCTGCTGACCTGCTTTGTGTGTCACCATTTCCATTGCTCCCAGCTCCTCGGGCTGGGAGATGCTTGGATGAAAGCCCCGTGCTGAGCCCATCACCCCTGTCTGGCCTTGCCCTTACTTGTGGCGGAGGAAGGAGAAGGGTATTTTGTGACCTGCAGAGCTCCCACCCTCACTTCAAGCATCACTTGCACACCCTGGGGCTCCCCCCGCAGTGGCACCAAGCCAGTGTCATGGAAGGGTAACACCTCCCTTATCCTGGCTCTCAGAGGTGGGGAGCAGCATTGTCCCTCTATGCTTCCAATAATCCCATCAATTGTGGGTTCCTGGGGTGGAGGTAGGCAGAAACCACTGTGGCCATAGGCTCCAGCTCCCATGATGGGCAGAGACACAGCCTTCACCACAGGGTGGGATGTCCTGACCCCCCCTTGCCCATCTCCTACTGCTGCAGAGCAGGAGGCTCATGACGAGCCTGCAAAGCACAGATCGATTTCTTCTCCGGTTACACAGGTCACCAGGGTGGGACATCATCAGCCGATGATGCTCAGGGCCTCCATCTGCCTTGGTGTGCAAGCACAGAGCCCCCCACTCCGGAATGGGGATCGGCAGCCCTGCCTGCACTTCCAGGAATGCGCAGGTCTCCGGCACTGGTCCTGCCCACAGATGCTGCTGGACCACTTTGCCATGCAGCTCCCTGTGCATCCAGGCAAAACTTCGGGCTCTGCCGCGTGCCAAGTTTGCTCCTGTCCTGTGGCCATTGCTCAGAGAAGGGTGATGTGCCCAGGGGCTGCTCCTCATCACCCTGCACACCCACAGCACAGCCCCCCCCATCGCCAAGCCCCCGGCCGGTCCCCTACCATTTCTCCCACTGATCCTCCAGCCAGCTCTCCTCCTCGGTGCTCGACTCCATTTTCAAGGGCAGCCGCATTGAGAAGGAATCCCCTTCCCTGGGGGACACGCTCCCACCCTATAAACAAACCCCCGTGCCTGGGGCAGGGAGGAGTGAGGAGGTGATGGGTGCCTGCTGCCCGTCTGCCTGCCCCGTCGCAGTCTGTGGCTGCCGGCACTGCTCTGTCTCCTCACTGCGCAACCTGGGGAAGCTCATTAAAAATAGATGGAATCAGCTGTCCTGGAGGGGAAAAAAACCATAACCTCACCACTGAGGCAGTGCCAAGTCCCTGCTCTCTGCTGGGGATGCTGACTGCCTCTCTGCGAGCCAGCCAGCCCGGCTCCTGGTCCTGCTCCAGCACCGCTCCCCAGCACCTGCAGCAGGATCTGCTTACCCCAGCACGGGTGCTCATGCCACCCGGCCTCCTCCTGCCCTTACCAAGCCAGGGACAAGGGGCTCTGCTCCTCTCTGCCCCACTGCAGGGATGGGATGAGCTCCTGAGGGAGATGGGAGCATCAGTCCGGCTTCCCGCCAGGCAGAGCAGGGATGCTCACAGTGCAAGGGCTGCAGTGATTCCACCAGCGGGACCAGCATCGTGTCTGGCTGCATTCCCTGAGCAGAGGGAAGCAAGAGGAGCACCTTCACCAAGGGGCAAGCCCGGCTGGCACAGAGCAGTGCTGCCCCTTCCCCATCTGCCCCTGCTCCTGCAGGGATATCCCTGGGCTTCCCCAGTGTCTACCCCCTATTAAGGGGCAGAGAAATACCTGGTGAGCTGCTCTGCCAGCTTCCACCCCTCTCCTGCTGCTAAAGGAGAGCTGGACCTTTCCCAGGAGAGGCTGCCAGGCATTGCCAACAAACTGTTGTCACAGTGGACTATCATCCTCCATCACCATCACTCATGATGCTGTGTTCGTGGTACCCGATAACGGTATCCAGGGCTCCATCTTCCCTATCAGCTCTGCCTGGAGGCACCTCATCTGCTCAAAACCTCCTTGCTTAATGCGATGAATAAAGAAATCTCTATCTCCGTATTACTCCCCCACTTTTCTTCCCTCATATGGATGCTCCAGGACTTCCCAGGAGATACAAGGAAGGCTCTCCCTTAGCACCCCCCACTCCCAGGGCTGGAAACACCCCTGCTTTTCTGTCTTGCTTCTCAAAGAGCCTAAAAATACCAGCAAAATGCAACAGCTCTGACTCCTCTCAGCTCCACCACTGCCAGCACAACTCTGAGCAGGACCTACGTGGGTATTTGGCCAACAATCCTCGCCAGCAGCAGCAGTGGAGGCACAGTGCTGCTGTAGGTGGGCACCACAGCATCTCATGTACATTGCCCCCAGACACAAGGATGGAAGAGCCCTGTATCTGCGGAGGTTATGAAGGATGCACCAAGAGGCACTCAGAGGCTGCAGCCCTGCTGAACACAAGAACTGACGAACTTTGAATAGAATCACAGAATCAATCAAGCTGGAAAAGACCTTCAAGATCATCAGGTCCAATCATTACTCCAGTACAACCGAGGCCACCACTAAAGCAGGTCACTAAGGGCCTAAGAGCTTCATCCACATGTTCCTTAGAACACCTGCAGGGATGGTGATGGCACCACTGCCCTAAGCAGCCTATTTCACCAAACTGTGTGCAGGGACAATAAAA
>JASSUY010028089.1:0-42261 GCA_032466535.1 Forpus xanthops | reverse complement strand
CCCCCCCCCCGAAAAAAAAGAATCGCAGTGATTTGTTTTTGTTCTTTCCGCAGAGGGCTCTGAACCTCATTGGCCCTGGGAGATCCACCACGTGGCATGGGATGAAGGGCACGTGACCTATTTTCTCCCAAATCCCTGGGTTTTGCTGGCAATGGGAGACGCGCCCCCACTGCTCATGTCCTTGTCATTCCAGTGGGCTTGGGTTTCTTTTTGGTTCATTTTTAAAGGCCACTGAGCAAATGGGGTTTGCCCCCAGGTGATGAGGGAGAACCAGCCAACGCTTTTCCAAGGGAAGGGGAAAGGAGCTGGGATCTGAGACGAGCCCACATGCAGGGGGGAGATGTAGGGATGCTGACAGAGCCTGCACACCCACTCCAGGGATGGAGCATCCAGGAGGGAAAGGAGGGCAACAGCAATGCACATTTGGCTGCTGGGCTTAAATCTGACAGCAGCAGCAGCGAGGACAGGGCTGAATCCCTGATCCCTGTCCCTTGCAGGAAATGGGATGTGTTACAACTGCTCCACCACTGCAAATAAGCAGATCAACTTGTGCCCCTGTGCTGCTCCTGATCCCATCCTCTCCTGCCCTCTTAGTTAATGCATGGTGGTTGCATTAACCAAGCGTCCTGCTTTGGAGGCTGCAACAGCCTTCTAGGCAGAAGGACCAAGTGCATGGCTATGCAAGGCTCAAAGGGCATTTCAAAGTGTTACTCCCCTACCAAACCTGAACCACAGCACAGTTCTGTGGATGTTCTGCCCTAGCAGGGACCCTGAGGCCCTGTGGAGATAAGCAAGGCAAGATAAGGCCCTGTGGCAAGATAAGCCACAGCTCTCAGTGTCTGGCTGACTCATGATGAGGGTTCCTCCTTGTCCCAGCTCTGCATATCCCAATGGCTCGGAGACACCAGATACCAATCAGACATAGTCCCCATGCCAAGCAGCTCATGGCCTTCCCTTGGTAACTGCAGGTATCAGTCCATCAGTGTCAGGACACTCAGCCTGGGGAATGGAAAAGGTGTCTTTGGAGCCTAAGACATCCTCTTGTTTTTCCCATCACAGCTCAAGCTTATAGGTTGCATCGGTCAGAAGTGGAAAAGCTGTTTCCAGCTGTTCTATCATTGAAGGGCTCGAGCCCTTCTTATCTAAAGGTAACACTTAAGGCTCTGTGAAGAACCAGCTGAGCTTTGGGTGATAAAGAGCAGCTCTGGCCTCCTGCGTGCCTTCTTGGAATCACTGAATCACTGAATCATCATAGAATCATGTAATTACAGCACTGGAGAAACGTTTGGGCTTGAAAGAACTTTAAGCTCATCCAGTTCCAACCCCATGCCATGGGCAGGGACACTTTCCATTGGAGCAGGTTGCTCCAAGCCATATCCCAAGCCAGCACTGCTGGCTCTTCCTTGTGGCTGCTCCCCTGCACACAGCTCTGCTCAGGGATGGGAAGCATCAGCTCAGTCCCTATTCCCTCAGTTCCAAGCCTTTCTCAAGGCCAGACCATACCACCATGCTGTTATTAAAGACAGAAGAAGAGCCATAAAATACCCAAGCATCATGGAGAAGTGGAAGGTTTCATTTGAAGCCCTCTCTGTACGGGAGGTTAGCACTTCTCCAGCCACTACCCAAGCCGATAGGGCATTTTATCCAACAGGAGAAACTTCCCATGCTCAAACCCAAGCTACAGACACAGCCAAAAGCACTCTGCTCACTGTTTTCTCCTCCCATGTCAGGCAATGGCCGAAGAGAAAGAAGAATCCCCCCACCTTCCATCCCCATAGCTCACCGCCTTCCCCAGTGCTGCCCAGCTAAATCTGGCTCCTCAGTAATCTTCTGCATAATTATATAATAGAGAGGCAGGTGGAGGAATGATTTTAGGCAGAAAGCAAGCTGGATTAAAAGATCAGAACAAGCAATACTGAGATTAAAAGGGTTTGTTATTTTCAGCTGTGGGAAATCTGTGGCTAAAGCCACAGAAGATGGGGAGGGAAGGTGCAGCATCTTCCTTTCCACCCCAAACCCTACCTTTCTACATATTAGCCAGCACGAGCTCCAGGTTTCCGACCTGTACTCTGGTTTAGTTCCCCAATACGTTTTAGCTGAAGACTTAAAAGCAATGTGGAGATGCTTCAAGATCCATTTTGCTCTGTGAGCCAAGTCTGAATTAAACCCCATCAATGCATCACTGCTTGTTAAGACATCCTTGACTCAATGACTCAGCGTGTGGCTGGGCACACCACTTCATTACCTATCAAGAAACATGCCTCCTGGCATACAGCAGGGAATCATGGAATCAGTCAGGTTGGAAAAGACCTTTAAGATCATCCCCAGCACTGCCAAGGCCATCACTAACCCATGGTACCGAGGGCCTCGTCTACATGGTTGTGAGCACTTGCAGGGATGGTGACTCCAGCACTGCCCTGGGCAGCCTATTCCAATACTTGAGCACCCTTTGGGGAAGGAATTGTTCCTCATCTCCATCTAAACCTGCCCTGGTGCAGCTTGAGGCCGTTTCCTCTTGTCCCATCCCTTGTTCCTTGGGAGCAGAGCCCAGCCCACTCTTGGCTCCATCCTCCTTTATCAGTACCAACACCCCAGCATGTGCCTCCCCGCACCCCCAAGCTGATGGCAGGGAGATGCTTACCAGAGAGGCAGCCACGGCTGGGAGAAGCCCATCAGACAGCAGGGCAGCTCTCTGCAGGAACCTATATGGTGTCCCCCAGGCCCCCAGCAAGGTCAGTGGCCTGGGGTGCCATGCTCTGACTGATCACTCTGGAAAGGCGTGAAGGGGAGGGCAGGGATAGAACAGTGGGAAAGGGAGCGAGCTCTGGGGGCCGAGCTCATCATCTGCATCCCATATTGATGCTGCTGCTCATTCACCTTCACATTCACATTAAGCAGAAGGGTCAAGCTGGGAAATCATTTGCCACTAGTGGGCACACACACACACACACACACCCCAGACTTGTGTTGCAATCACAGAGACACAGAATCAACCAGGTTGGAATGGACCTTCAAGATCACCAGGTCCAACCATTACCCCAGTGCTGCCAAGGCCACCACAAACCCATGTCAAAGCCTTTTCCCCTAGGAAAGTAGTGTCCCCTCCATGGACACTTCTCACTGGAGCACCTTGCTAACTCTACACCTTCTGAGGTGACCTGTGATCAGTCATGGCATTGCCTGGATGTGAGATGGAGCAGCAGTTTCCCAGGACCAAGTGGTCTCCAAAGTCCTCTTCCAGGACTATTGCATAGGAAATCTACGGGGTTCCTCACACCCATAGATTTCCTATACAATAGTCATGATACTACATGCACCGAATCAACTCTGTCTTCAAAAGATGAAATCCCATAGAGCAAGACACAGCCTTGAAGAGGGGTTAGCATTTAGAACGAACATATCACTTTGCTTTGCTTTGAGAAAGAAGCTGCTGGTTTGCACAGACCCCAGGCCGCTGTCCTACCTGTGGATGTGGGAGAGGGGCTGGGAGAAGGGATGGAATGTTGGACAGGGAGCATGGAAAGGCAGAAAAACTGAGGACACCTTCCTGGTAGGGATGTTGTGATGTTTATCAAGGTGATGCTTTAATAACCACTTATTGCAGGAAAGAATCTTCACTAAGAGAATAGAAAGCAATTATTGCACAGATTGGGGTCAGGAGAACAGTTTGGGGACATGGCCTCAGGCTGGACACTCAGCTCCCCCAATAAGGACATGTCCTAGTTTTCCTGGGCTTGGCAATAGGGATCCCATCCCCAAGACCTGCTGAGCTTAGGGAGATGCAGCAGGGAAGAGACAGGGCCCTCCAGGGATGTGCTCCTAAGCACATCCTTCCTTCAGCTCATGACTACAAAGCCACCCTCCACTCCCCAAAACAACCCTCTAGAGGTGGATATATCTCTCAGAGGCTGCCCACAGCACATAGGATTAGCGACACTTGGAAAAGGAAAGAGAAAGAAGAGAGGTGGATTTGTCTGCGACTGAAGCATTGCTGCTTTATGGAGCTGCCTTCTCACTTGGAGATGCGTCTCCTCTTCTTCACTAATGGAAAACGCTGCCCCGCTGTCCATTTGTGATAGTCAATGCCTGGGACAACACAACAGCCCCAGGCCAAAGCAGATCTATTTTAGTAACAAAAGCAAGAGTAGCTGATGGAAATAACCCTGTCTGTGTGCTTCCCAACTGAGCTGCTTGGCTTGGTTTTAATGGACCCTTATTGCATGGCAAAAAGCAGGCTACCAAGTGCAATGAAGGCAGTGGCAGCAATAGGGGACCTGCACGGATGCAGAGGCCCCAGCCTCTCATTGAATGCCTGTGAGCAGCATTGAAGGGAGCAAAACCCCCCTCCATATAGAGCCACATCCCTGCAGTGCAGCAGTTCTCTCTGCAGAGCCCAACCACATCCTCATTGTGGTTTATAGCCTAAGGGAAGGTGCAATGCAGAAGACACCTCCCAAAACCAGGATGTGAGAAGGGACTGGGCTCACCTTACCTTACCCTGCAGGCTGGCCTTGAGCTCCAGAGTGATTCTTCAGAGGATCCAGTTGCACCAGAAAAGGGCATTGCTGAGCAAGGGATGAAAACGGGTGGTCCACAGCAGGAGCCTGCAGAGCAGGATATGGCAGAGGTTAGGCACATGGACAGGAAGGACACCCAATGGATATTTTCCACCCAGAAGGGATTTTCAGAGGGAAATGGAACATGGTTTGAGTTGGGAGGGACAAAAGGATGGGGAGCATCACCTCCAGGTTTTTATAAGGCAGGCAGCAAAGCGCTGCCTGTATCTTAACCTGTACAGTGAGCAGGTTTGTGCAGGTCCTACCCCAGCATCATGAACAACAGAAGTCATCCAAAAAGCTGAGCTGTGGGGGGTCATAGAATAGTAGAATGATTTGGGGTGAATGGACCTTAAAGCTCATCCAGTTCCAACCCCCTGCCATGGGCAGGGACACCTTCCACTACAGCAGGTTGCTCCGAGCCCCTGTGTCCAACCTGGCCTTCCACACTGCCAGGGATGGGGCAGCCACAGCTTCTCTGGGCACCCTGTGCCAGCGCCTCAGCACCCTCAGAGCTCATCTCAGCCTCCCCTCTGGCAGCTTAAAGCCATTCCCCTTGTCCTGTCCCTACAGGTTCCTTGTCCAAAGCCCCTCTCCAGGTTTCCTGCAGCCCCTTTAGGCACTGGAGCTGTTCTAAGGTCTCCCCTTAAGGAGCCTTCTCTTGTCGAGGCTGAACCAGCCCAGCTCTCTCAGCCTTTCACCCAGAAATTAAGCTGAAATGGGAATAAACCTGCATGTCATAGTGGCATTGGAAGCCAGGTTATTTGTATTGCTTTCTTTTTGCTGCTGCTCCCTGTAAGTTAACTGGGGCGTGCATTACCCATCAATAACATCCATCAAGCAGCCTGAACCATTAATAAACCAAGTGCCAGAGGGCACAAAAGCCTCTCCATCACCCAAAATACCAGGGTGAGCTGTGAGCCCCACTCATTGCTTGGACTTGGCGCTGCTCTGGATGTCCTGGTGCAGGTTGTGTGTGCTAAGGGGGAATCTTCCTCTTCCCAATGACTCATCAAGAGCCAGGCTCATCCCCAGTGACCTGAGCACCAGGTGATGATGCCACCATGGGAAGGAGCCCATCTGCAGGAGGGGAGCTCATGGAACCCCCTGAGGTCAGGCTTCAGTCCTGCCTGCTGCTCACAGCAGTGTCAGCACTAAGGTCAGAGCAGGATGCTCAGGGCTGCATCCCCCTGGAGCTTGAAAGCCTCCAAAGATGGAGGCTACGCAGCTTCTCCAAGCAACCCACTGTCCTTAGAATGAATGCTTTTTCCCTTGTAACACCCTCTACGCCTCTCTGAAGGGAAGCTATGTCCCCCAAAGGAGCGACTGCATCCCCAGCTGGTGTCACCTAGGACAGGTCTCAGGATGGACCCTGAGGAACTCCACTATGCAAGCAAAGTAAATGTTGAATCCCACTGTCCCAATCATAACAGAGAGGGAACAAAACCAAGCCCCAAACCAGCCAAAAAGGATGGGAAACTCAAACTGCATCTCATAATTGGAGGACCAGTGGGAGCAGTTTGGCATCCAGGGGAGGACCTGGAAGCTCTCTGCACCCCGGGATGCCCAACCAGCTCCCCACCACCGTAAAACCAGCAAGAGCATCCTCCCAGCACTGCTGTTGCGACCGAATCCCAGGCAATAGGGAAGCACAAGGGCAAAACAGCCCCAAGCAAAGGAATCCTTGGTAATGGCTTGTTTCCATGCCCATCAACACAAACCTCTGATTGCTGCATCCAGCATTGAGAAAAAGAAGGAAAAACCCCCGACCATGGAATCATGTGTTTGTTTTGATAGGAAAAAGGGGATTCAGACAAGGATTCATAGAATTATAGAATCACAGCATGGTTTGGCTTGGAAGGGACCTTAAAGCTCATACAGTTCCAATGCCTTGAGGAACTGGACACCTTCCACTATGGCAGGAGGTTGGAACTGGATGAGCTTTAAGTTCCTTTCAACCCAAACCGGTCTGGAATTCTATGATTTGACATCCTCTTGCTTTGCTGCAACTCCCCCGGGAAAACACAACCTCTTTGGGAAAACTCACTGTGCGGCTGGTGAGGGATAAACAACAGGATGGAGATGCGGATGGGGATGTTTGCCCACCGCATCCCTGAGCTGCGATACACCTTTGAGATGGGAACCTCATCTATATTGTATCTCCAGCCGCATTCCCGTTGGAGGGAACCCTGCTCTCATCAAGTCAGGCTGCTGCTCTGCTGCTTTGGGGTTTTCAGTGCTGCTGCTCACAGTGCAGGGGAGAGAAGGATCCTTCCTTGACCCATGTTCCCATCATCCGCATTACCGGGTGCTTTATGCAGACAGAGGCAATGATTTTAATGTCCTAGTGAACAAGCTGTCGGGACGCATCAGCCTCAAAAGGCAGACTTCAGAGATGGCTTCTCCTCCTAGGCAAGGAAAACCAATTCCAGCTCTGCACATACACACACCATACATGTGCCAGCACTGCCTGTGATTTTCCAGCCTTCAACAAAACACCCTTCAAACCCCCTTTCTTCAACAGCGGTGTGAGCCTCAGGTTGGGGGGCTGCAGACGGGCACAGCCGTGGGGCAGGCAGAGGGGGCAGCCCTACAGGCAGGAGCATGATGTGATGGGACCTGAGCACCCGTCAAGAGATGAGCTGAGAAAAGCCATGAGCAGAGCTGACATCTGCCCCCCAGGCAGGTACCTAATGAGCAGAGACATTGTCCATTTCGGGAGAGAAGGTAAAGATAAGAGATTGCCAAGCTGACACCTGGCTGCCTCCATGGGTATTCCTGGTAAGGGACGGGGAATGCAGGGCAGTGGGTCCCACCATGGGCAGTCGGTGAGTGGGATGGGGACGGTGTTGTTGTCTCAACATCTCACTTGTGCTGTCTGGAGCTCTTCTCCTTATTATCCCTGGGAACATGCCTATGGGATCTGGTGGGGTCCCACATGGCCCCACATCTGATGAAAAGGGACAAGGGGGGAGCATGATCCTGGGTCCAGTGGCACATCAGACTTGCTCTTGGCCAGGATCTGGGCACAGGCAAAGGCTTCCATGTCCTGTGGTCCATAAAGCTTCAACCCCCAGCATCACCCCTCTTGCTGCTTCCACAAACCTAGTCCAGTCAGTCCCTATAAACCCAGCCTCTACAGCCCACTTGTCATCAGCTCTTCCCTAACTTCCCTCCAGCCTCCCTGCTATCCACAGCCAGTGTCTGCTGATAAGACAGGAGCAGCAGAGTGGGAGAAGGGAGAGAACCATATCCCTCCTCGGTTTTCCCCTTTGGAAAACCTGGCTCTAAAAGCACTAGTGAGTCAGCAAACTCCTCCTATTTACCCATAAAAGCCAGGCAGGCACTTTGTGGTCTACCTGGGAAAGCCCATATTGAGATGCTTTCCTTCCCCACCTCCCTGCCTCCTTTTCCAAAGGCAATCATAGAATCATCAAATCCCAGCCTGGTTTGTGTTCAAAGGGACCTTAAAATTCATCCAGTTCCAACCCCTGCCTCTGTTTAAGTCTCCCTGGGACCATCCTAGGTGAAAGGGGAGGTCCAGAAATGCCTCACACAGGATGCCCTGGACCAAAGACAGCATCTGGGGCACAGCAACTCCTCCCCAGCACCCAATGACCTGCTGGCCTGGAGCAGATGGAGCGGCTGCAAATCCCCCTGTAAGCCAGGGAAAGGGAATAATCTCCTAGAGGACAAATCAGCTGCAAAGGGGTGAAACCCAGCATCCTGCCTTTTCCTTCCTCTTCCAGCTGATGCCAGCAGCATCCAGCACTCCTGGAGCGACCAAGTCCTACCTTCCCTGAGGGTGAAGGTAGGACCAGGGTCTTGGGTACCTGGTGGAGACCTGGTTTTGGGACAAGCAGACTCTTCATTTAGGTGGCCCTTAGTGGGCTTAGGAAGCGTTGGGAGCTGCCAGCAAGAATGAGACGTACCATTTACAGTGGAATCCCTCGTACCTCCTCTCCTATGGGGAAGGATGGGGATTAGGTCCATTGAACTGGGCCAGTTTAGGTCCTCAAGATGGGATCTGGAGAACCAAATGTGTGCTCTCCAACACCCAAACATCACTAAAAGATGTGATGCACTGATGATGTTTAAAGGTCTTTTCCAAACTACCTGCTTCTCTGAGGTCATGGCAAAGCACTAGAACCAGAGCTGAGCCCCAGCAGCAATCACCCATAGCCAAGCCTAACCTGTGCCTTTCAGAAGGGCGTTTGTGCCCCAAAGCCCCCAAAGCAGAGGTGAGCCCATGGGGACCCAGAGCCTGCATAGCCCAGTCCTGCTCATGGGGCCATGCCCAAGCAGCCAACACCTTCCTATTCATTTTCCTTCTGCTCCACAAGGAAGGAGCTCAGCAAATCTGGTGCAAATCTCTGTGGTAGGGATTGTTGTTGGTGACAAGCATATTAGCTCTCAGGAATGATTGGGAAGAGAATGCAAGCCAGGGGAAGGATGGAGACCATACAGGGTGGGACACGGGGTATCCGGGCATGGACTGCATCCTGGTCCTCTGACAGGCACACATGGATGAGATGTAACAGGGCACAGAGCCCTGGATGAGGTGTAACACACATTACCTGAGATTCACAGGATCAGTCAGGTTGGAAAAGACCTTCAATCCCATCCAGTCCAACCATTCCCCAGCACAGCCAAGGCCACCACTAACCCATGGCACTGAGGGCCTCATCTACACAGTGTGTGAACACTCACAGGGATGGTGACTCCAGCACTGCCCTGGGCAGCAGTTCCAATGCTGAGCACCCTGTGGGGAAGGAATTGTTCCTCATCTCCATCTAAACCTGCCCTGGTGCAGCTTGAGGCCGTTTCCTCTTGTCCCATCCCTTGTTCCTTTGGAGCAGAGATAATGAAATATCCCAGGAGTGTGTGCCCCTGGTGACCACAGCCACTCAAGCTGTGCACTGAGAGCAGGCAACCTCAGGGGAGGCAGGGAGCAATGATGCTCCAGGGCTGTCTCTCTGCACCACACTCCCCATCACAGCCCTATGTGTCCTCATGGAGCCCATCCTGAGCATCCCCCGAGGCATTCTCCTCCCCTGACACAAAGCATCCCACATAGATACGCAATGAGAACCTCCCCCAGAGTTATGGGATGGTAGGAACACATGGATTTTGCCACCACAGCAGAGGCTGAACTGCCCCATACAGGGAAGGGCTTCTGGATCTCATCCCTATAGCTGCCCAAAGCATTCCCTTCATGCTATCACTTCAATAAAAGCCTTTAAATAGTACTTTGATCACCATATTTGAAGGCCAGAGACACAAAGCAGGGCCATTCCAGAGATGAATTCCAACTTGAAACCTCCATATTCCATCATTTCCAAGCCTTCCATTCTCTCTCTGCTCTCCCATAACATGTGAAAGGGTTAAGATATTCACTTCAGGCACTGAAGCCTGGATGCCCTCACCCACTGCCATCACCGAGAGGTCTCATTCTTATCATCTCAGGGATAAGCCAGCATCACTCTGAGCACCCATGGACCTGCGGTGCAAAAGCATCCTCCAAACAACAGGCCTTGACAAAGGGGATTGGCTGCCCAGCAGCAAAGATGCTGGAGCAAAGATATCATAACCAGGAATGTGCATCCGTGACATGGGAAGACTTGGGGGGCAGAGCCTATACCATGCTGCGTTTGCACACGGTGGTGACCCATAGCAGCACTCCCAGGCCCACACTGGTTGTGCTTTGGTGTTTCATAGAATCCCAGCCTGGATTGGGTGGAAAGAGACCTTAAAGCTCATCCTCACAGGGAAGAGCTTCTGCCTAAGAGCTCATTCAGTCTCCCCTCTGGCAGGTTAAAGCCATTCCCCTTGTCCTGTCCCTACATCCCTTGTCCAAAGCCCCTCTCCAGGTTTCCTGTAGCCCCTTTAGGCACTGGAGCTGCTCCAAGGTTGGCCCTTAAGGAGCCTTTTCCTCCTTCTCCATGATGTCCTGGTGCTGGTTGCTCCCCCTGCACCCACCACAGCAGGTCCACATCCTGGGGACACCCATTCAGGCACTTCAGCATCGTGCAGTACTAGAGATGCCACCACCACAATTCCCTAAGGACAAATGGGAATTGCTTGGAAGCAGCTCTTCCCAAACCGGGGCCCTCCAGGACACTTGAATCTTCCCCAACTCCATCACCTTGTGCTGGGAATGTCAGGACAAGAGGGTTTTTACTCCTTGGTGGTAGAGATCCCTGAGTCATCCTCCAGCCCATGCCCTTGAAATGAAGCCAAAAAAGCTTTTACCCAAGGCAGGCAGCAATCAGGATACCAGATCTGGAGCTCCAGGATTAACCCCTTCCTGGGAGACACTGGCTTGGTTGCCCTTGCATGCAGACCCTCTTCCCCTCTCCTCAATAAAGCCTTTCCCCACTGAGTTTGGGGGTTCAACAAAGGGAAGAAGTGATTGAAAACAATTCAGAAGCACTTTGAGCATCCCTCAGCTACCTCCCAACAGAGTCTGACAGTGGGTTCAGCACCTGCCTCCTTGGCCATCAGACAGGGGTTTCCCTCTTGCATCCTCCCACAGGCCACTATGGAAATGCTCCTAGAAAGCACGGATTAGGGGATGGAGACCTTGGGTGCTGCGTTACTTGCAATGGGGCTTTCCATCTGCAGACCTATAGCCAGAGATGGTCTGCACTAGGTGCTGCTCTCTATCCCCTCCACTTTTGGGAGCACATTTCAATCTCCCAAACCCTGGCACAGGATCCCACCAGGACCATCATTCCTTCGCCACTGTATCCCTCAGGATGCAGACTCTCTCTTCTCTTGCAAGGATGGAGAAGACAAACCCTTCACAGCCAGCAAAGCCTGGAATGCAGCACCTGGCTTCTACCGCACACTCCTAGCACCATGGAGCCCTTTGGGACAGCACAGCCCTGGAGGTGGCTGCCCTGTGGTGCTCTGTGCAATGGCCATGCAGCATCTACTTTGGGGTGGGGATGCTCTGCAGCACTGAGGCCACTGGAGGATGCTCCTCACAGCATTGGGCTGCTACAAAAAGGTATTTCCCACCCTTTTCCTTCCCGGCATGGGTCAGCAAAGCCCCACAGAAACTCCAGGAGGAGCTTACCGAGAGGAGCTGGGCAATAAATGCTGATCCAATAAGGACCCAAACAGACATACCCCTGTCAACCCATGGGACGACGGGTGACGGGAAGCACACACTGATGAGCCAGCCCCATTTCAGATGGAGACCAAAAAGGTCCCAGCTGGGAAAATGAGCCCCCAGAGGTGACTTACCCACCTGTGGGGGAAGCTTGGAGGCTCCACAAACAAGGCCTGAGCCCCTTCCTCCCCTTGGCATCGATGCCGGGGCTGCATCTGCCCCATAAACTGCTCAGAAACAATCACCAGACCAGTTCCAGTGGGACCCTCACACCCAAACCCCACCATCCAAAAGCCATAACCTTAGGGCTCACCCTCCACAGCATCTTCATAGCCCATCACCCATCCACACCCATACTGGACCAGTCACCCCACTTGGGGACCCCTTTTGTGGTGCCAGGACACCACTCTGAGGCTTGTTCGGGCAGAGAGACTTGGAGCCAAGCAGCATCACGGTCCGGGGTGGAAAACTCACAGCAGCTCCATAGACACACACGGGGGAGGGGGGAAATCCCTATGGACAGGAAAAGGGGGGATCCCGCTGTGTCCCTCGCGATACCACCACCACCATCCCCCTCTATGTCCCCGAATGGGGGACCCCGCACCTCCCACCCGACGGATGGGTCGAGGGCAGCCCCTACAGCCCGGTCCCGATAAACAACGTCCCAAGGAAGGCAAAGCCCTACCTGTGCCCGCACGGACGGAAGGAGAGAAGGGCTGCACGGAGCGGGCAGGGAGCGGGCAGGGACAGGCAATAAGAGAGAAGACGAGCGGATGTGCCCTGCCCGGCCCCCCGGCTCTGCCCGGCCCCCTCCGGCTCTGCCCGGCCCCCTCCGGCTCTGCCCCTTCCCCTCCCAGCCCCAGCCCCAGTTCTTGCCCGTGGTCCTGAGCCTACCCCAGCTCCTGCCCTTCCCCAGCCCCACTTCCTGCCCCTGTCCCACTCATTGCCTATATCGCAGGCGCTGCTCAAGCCCCTTTCCCAGCATCACCATCATCAGACATTCACTCTGCCCCAGCCCCTGCCCTTGCCCCTACCCAACCCCTTCTCCTGCCCCAGCCTCCCCCTGCAACAGCCCCTGCTTCTGTTTCTTCTCCCCTATCCAGCTCCTTCCCCTGCCCCAATTCCTGCCCCTGCTCCTCTCCCTGCTCCTCTCCATCCCGTTCCCCAGCTCCAGCCCCAAGCCCCAGCATCCAGGCACTGGGCGATGCCACCCCTTAGGCTGGGGGGGTTGCTCCCCCCATGTGAGCCCTGTGCTGCCAGCACCCTGCCCTCTTTGCACAAATACATCTTGCCCACCCGGCCCTTGCACCCTTGGGAGCCTGCTCAGTGACTGGGGCCGGGTAGTGGCAGCGTCACTTTGTCAAGGGACACACACCAGGGTGGGTGCATGGGGGTCCCAATGTCCCCGGACACACACCCTGGGGAGCTCCTGCTGCATGTAAAGAGGTTGCCACTGTCCTGGCAGGGAAAGACAAGGACCCCGACACAGGCGGGGGGGTATATGGTGCCTATGGACACAAGTGCTGTGGTCTTACCATCCTCCCCTGGGGGAAAACGTCACCATTTAAGACAGGACTTGGGATGTCCCCATCTTCAATAATACACCCTGGCTCTATCCGTTTGGCTGAGAAAAGGAGGGAAACCCCAAGTGTAATAAAGGCTGGTGCTAAGCACCGAAGGGGCTCGATGGGGTGTGAAGACCCCAGGCTGGATGGGAAGGGTGTGTGATGATCCCTGGATCCCCTGGATCCCACTGCCGCACTGGAGGCAGGCAGCACATCAATATTTCAGCGGAGCAGCCGAGCCCTGTCACGTCGCATTTGCTTCCAGCAGGATGAGTGCTGGAATAGGGAGTGAAGATGCTCTCAGATGTGATGATGAGCCTTGCACCAGCTCCAGCGCCCGATCCTTCGTTTCCCTGCACGGACACTCTTCCCTCTGGGATCGGTACAGGTCCGTGCTTCTATCCCTGTCGTAAACCTTGCGGGAGGGGAGTATGGAAATAAATCCAAGCCGCTTTGGGCTGCGGGGCGTTAAATCACAGCGAGGAGGCCAAACCGGAGGGATGCGATGGCGAGAGGGGCCCCGCAACCCAGAAGCCACTGTAGATGGGCGGAGAACGAACCCCCCACTCGGAAGACAGTGATTTCCCCCATACCCTCCCCTGTTAGCCTCAGATACACAAGCACAGGCTGAGAGCGTTGGCTCTGCCCTCCAGGGGTTGGCCGTGCTTCGGCTCCTCCTCCTCTTCTTCCTCCTCCTCTTCCTCCTGCCCGCTGCACTGTGGAGCTTGTAGTCCCCCCAGTGCCCCGCGCATGGGGCACGGCCGCGTTTCGTGAGCACCCTCTATTCTCCCCCGACGTCCTCCTTCTCTTCCTCATCTTCATCCTCCTCGCTGCGGATCCAGCTCTCAGCAGGACCATAGGGAGCCCCGGGAGCCCCTCACCGTGCCCGGGCCCGCCGCTTCCATGCCCACTGCCCCCCAGGTACGGCCCGGGGGCTGCGGGGGTACGGAGTGCTGCGGTACCCGGGATACCTGCGAGGATGCGGGTGCCCACTGGTTGCCGCTCGGGATGTGAGGTACCCCCATGGTCCCCCTTTTCCATGTGTACCCCAATCCTTTCCTGAAGGAGCAGGGTATTGGGGGGGGGGGGGAATGTGGACACGCTGTGGTTGAAGATGTATTTTGATGACCTTCCCGCTCGGTTTTAGGGATCCAAACACCCCCATCGCCTCGGTGGCTTCCCCACTATATATGCCATGCATTTGGCAGTGCCGCCAACACGGGGCTGTGGGGAGAGCATCCCTCTGTGTCCCCCCCGCTTTGGTCCTGTCCCCTCTGTCCCTTGGTGGCTTTGGCTGCTATGAGGAGCCATGCCGGAGCTCATGGCCCTGGGTTGACAATCGCGTGATGGCGATCCTTTGTCAAGGTCACAGCATGATAACCCAGCGTTCAGGTTCACGTTGCCCGTGCCCTGTGCCCTCTCTTTTGGAAGCAGAGCAGCAGCAGACTGAGAGCGACCCTTGGGATCTGCCCCCGCTTCCCTAGGAGCAGTGGATGAGTCTGGATGGATGGGTTCAGGGTTTGGGGTCCCAGCATGTGTGGGACGCAAGTGCCATGAGTTCAGAGCCAGTGACACCAGGGCACTCATGCAGAACTGGCTTTAGTGCGCATGGTTTCCTTTGGGACAGGGAAATATCCATCCCACATGGATGTGAAAGGAATGGGGAGAGGTTTGGAGCGGAAGGTGGACAACAGCCCATTGGGATCCCATTGCATGAGCCCCCCCCCCCTCTTCCGAGAGGCTCTGCTGGAGGTGGTGATCACTCACCCCAGCAGGATAAGTGGAAATGGGGCATAGTCCAGGAGGGCACAGTGCAGGGCTGGGGTGAGCATTCAGTGGGGGGTTAGCCATTGCTCCTTGCCCTTCCTGGCACAGGGCCCTTTCCAGCACCTTATCCCTGCCTTGTAGCCCAAGGACCTATTTAATGGCTATTTACCCCTGTTTAAAAGTTGGGGCTGTTTGCCTGGCTGTGAGCTTATGTGCTGAAATCCCATGGGAACACCACTGGAGCAGTGAGTCCTCACTGGGGCACGTGGATACCCTGCTTCCTGCTGCTGGTTCTGATCGTGGCCAGCTTTTCCCACCTTTTTCTTCTCCCCGTTAACTGCTTGTGGTATGTGGAAGGGGTTCTCAGGATGGCAGTGATGGGGGCTTGGGCTGGGATCACAGACATGTTATTTAATGGCTGTGATTAGCTGTTCTGCAATTAGCAGGGTCATTGGGTTTGTAGACCTTGCTCCCTTGGCGTGGATTGGCACACAGGGATTTTTATGGCTCAAAAAGCACTTGTGGGAGTAGGCAGCACGTAGGAGGACTCCTAGTCCCTGCCTTCATCCTGTGACCACTAATCAGGCTTCCCCAGCACTGCCAGCTTTCCCATGGCTAAGTCTTGGGATTTAAGTATTTAATCCCCCTCCACACCATGAACCTTTGTGGTGCTTTGCATCCTCCCCACGCTGGGTGATGCTGTGTGAGGATTGCATCCCACCAGGGGAGGGCAATGGTGTCTTTAACACCGGTGGTGCCGTACCCGGTGTGCACGTGAACTTACTTTCACAACCAGCATCATCTCCCTCCAGAGCATCCCTGACACAGGGTATCTGCATCCCTCCACCTCTGGGTCTGCAGCTCTGCTTCAGAGAGGGGGTAAACCCCAACTCACTGACTCATAAAAGGGAGGAGATGATGGGGGCAGAGGAAGCAAACCCAGGTGCTTCCTGCATCAATGCTCTTTGAGAGGAGATGCCCAAATGCTGCCTGAAAAGTCCCCCCCATCTTTCTTGCACAAGGAACCTGCTTTTCCTCTTGCAAGAACATCTCCTGGGGAGAAGGTAGTGCTGTTTATTTGCCTTGGGATTATAGAGGAATTTGAGCCCGTGCCAAACGCTGCTTTCTCCCCAGGAACTGCAGCTACGTGGCTTGTGATGCATCAGAGCGTGCCTGCGACGGGCTGCCCGCAAAGCCCAGCTAGCTGATGGTCCCCAGGATAACGCCGCTGTCGTGCTGCAGAGCCAGTGGAGCCATGCCCAAGAGGGATGAGGATGCCAAAAAGCCGGCATCAGAGAGAGCACCAGACCGGCATTGGAAGCTACAAGTCTCCTACCTCTGCTTCTATGGCTTCATGACACAGATCCGCCCTGGGGAGAGCTTCATCACCCCCTATCTCTTGGGGCCTGATAAGAACTTCACACAGGCAGAGGTGAGCCACAGGTACCCTCTTCCCCTCTGGTGTCCCCCTTTTCACCACGCTGGAGCTGGCCAGAGCATCATCCCGTGGTCCTGGGGTGCAGAGGGGTGCCACATTCCAGGGAATGGGGCATTGTGGTGGGGTATGGAGGTGAGAGAAGGTGGTGTGGTATAGGTCTGGCTGGCAGCATGTTCCTGTGCCACCAGGCTGCAAGGGCACCCTGTTCCCTAAGTCTCAAGCTCAACTTTCCCCAGCATTAAAAACCTTGTCCCCAGGCTTGCAACCAGTTATCAGGGGTGATGCCAAAGCCCTGTCCCACTAAGGGAGACTCTCCCATGCTGGTGTATGTTTGGGGACACAAAGCTGAGCAGCGCTGAGCTGCTGGCAATGATGGGGTTAGATGAAGAGGGGCCCCATGCTGCTGTCCCCTGACCAGGGGATGCTGGCTCCAGTCCCAGCAGGCTGCTGTGTCCGTGGGAACTCCACGTTCCCAGCATGGAAGAGGGCTGAGTCTCAGCCATGCATCCAGCTGAGAGCAACATGAGCCACATTCCTTACAGAGGAGGGGGGTCAGTGGCTTGTTCCTATGGGCTGGGGATGTCATGGCCATGCTCATCCCCTCCTTGCACACTGCAGGTGACCAATGTGATCACACCGGTGCTGAGCTATTCCTACATGGCCGTGCTGATACCCATCTTCCTACTGACGGACTACTTGTGCTACAAGCCGGTACTGGTGCTGCAGAGCTTGAGCCACATCTCCATCTGGCTGCTGCTGGTGTTGGGTACCTCTGTCCTGGCCATGCAGCTGATGGAGTTCTTCTACGGCATCACCATGGCAGCCCGCATCGCCTACTCCTCCTATATCTTCTCCCTCGTTGCTCCATCCCACTACCAGCGTATGGCCAGCTATTCCCGCTCCGCTGTCCTCCTGGGTGTCTTCACCAGCTCGGTGCTGGGCCAGCTCTGCATCACCTTGGGTGATATCTCCTTCCTCACCCTCAACTACATCTCCTTGGGCTTTGTCAGCTTCGGCCTCATCCTCACCCTCTTCCTCAAGCGGCCCCGACGCAGCCTCTTCTTCAACCGTCCCGATGGGACTGTGGATGGGGCTGCACCATCTGAGATGGACAAGATGGCAGGGGGGGACAGTGGCAGAAGGACAAAGGGATGGAGGGACATGGCACTGTGCAGAATGCTGCGGGAGGTGGGAGTGTTGGCCAAGCAGCCCCAGCTTCGGCTCTGGTCCCTGTGGTGGGTCTTCAACTCGGCTGGTTACTACTTGATGCTGTACTACGTGCAGATCCTCTGGAATGAGATCTACCCGGCCATGGACAACCGCCGTGTGTACAACGGAGGGGTGGATGCTGCATCCACGCTGCTGGGTAATGCTTACGTTGTTGGGGACAGTGTGGGATGTGTGGGAATTCTGGGGTGGACTCCACCGTGCTGCTGCATCCCTGGGAATGGCAGGTCCTCAATGGTGTTTTTGGGGTGTTTTGATAGAGGTAATAGGGTGAGCATCACTAGGCTGGGGGATGCAAGGTGGTCCCATGCTGCTGAGGTGTTTGCAGCATCCTTCATCCTCTCTCCAGGGGCTGTTGCCTCCTTTGCTGCTGGCTACTTGAAGGTCCGCTGGACACTGTGGTCGGAGCTGGTGATCGGCATGGTGACGGCTTTCCAAGCGGGATTACTGCTGCTCATGAACACCACCAGCAACATCTGGCTGTGCTATGCTGCCTACGTCCTCTTCCGCGGCTCCTACCAGTTCCTAGTGCCCATTGCCATGTGCGTGGTACCGCTTGGAGACCCACTTCCACCCCAGCAATGGGGCTGGTACCAGGGGCTCATTGATGCTCCATCTCTTCCCCAGTTTCCAGATTGCTACGTCCCTCTCCAAAGAGCTCTGCGCACTCATCTTTGGGATCAACACCTTCTTCGCCACGGTGCTGAAGACCATCATCACCATCATTGTGGCTGACAAGAGGGGCTTGGGCTTGTCCGTACATCCCCAGGTAGGGATGGGGAGGCATCTAGGATGCAGGTGGTTCCTTAATGGTGTGGGATGAAGGTGGCGCCTGCAAGCGTGGTCTTCTCCCCCCTTCCTCTCTTGCAGTTCTATGTGTATTTTGGCTACTTCACGCTGCTGGCAGTGACCTACCTGCTGGCTGCTGTTGGTGTGGGCATCCGGTACAGCCGCCACAAGCAGCCAGGAGAGCTGGCGTTGGCCAAGGAGCCATGCCAGGTCCCTACAGAGGTGCCACCAGCGCAGGAGCAGAGGCTGGATGCCAGTGCTGTGTGAGCTTGAGTGCCGGCACCACGACCACCGTGGTTGGGCCTTGGCTCTGTGAGCATCACCGTGTGCGTAGACTGATGTCCCACCATTGAGGGGGGGACACAACCCCATGGCACTTGTTTTTGGAAGGGCTGCTGTCTCTCCCCTTGGCCACAAACGTAAGCAGAACGGAGGCAGGATGCCCGTGGCTGCCATCACTTGTGACCATACAGGGCTATATGGATGGGCCATCACCTCCCCATCATCGTGCAGAGCCAGCCTACAAGAGGATAACGTTTCTTTATTCAGTGCCTTTAGAAAATGGTTTATAGGACACAACTGACACAAAACCAAACCAATCCACAGGCTTTATCTTGCATTAATGACACAAAATACAGTAGACTGTAAGAAATAGAGACCGTGTGACTCATCACACAGCTTTTATGGTAAGAATTCCCATACAATAACCAAAAAAAAGCTAGTTACAAATGGATCTTGTTGTCTTTTTGTTCTTTAGCACCTTAGGTTTGCCCACCTCCCTTTCAAAGCAGCTTTGCTGTACCTCGGCCCTTAGTGTGCAGCAAAGCTGGTGTTGGGGAAGGGGAGGGCGATGGCGGTGCCTGCCCTCAGCACCACACGTGCATGTAAACACGTGCTAAGGGCACGCCTGGCCCCACATCGGGGCTGCCCCATTGCTCCAGTCCCCCCTGTGCTGGTGTGGGGTGCATGGAGGGGATGGTCCCCTCCGCAGCTGCTGGCTGGGAGGTGAAGGTGAGGATGATGATGATGGGGGACTGGGCGGTATGGTTGTTGCCTTGGTAGGATGTAGACCATCTATGGGGAGCCCTGGCACTGCCATGGGACGGTCCCTTGCTTGGGTGGGATGCTGGGGTTGTGGCTGGAGAAGACTCCATGGCTTCAGCATCAGGGATGGGTGAAGAAGAACCCTTCTTCTTCTTGGGTCCAACCCCAAGCTCTTGGTGAAGACAACGTGGGGTTGGGGGGACGGTCAGAGAACCCCTGTAGGCTTCTCAGGAGGACACACCACATCCCCCTGAAAAGAACATCTGAGCAGGCTGGGGGACACAAGCTGAAGTGGTTAAATATTAGGAGTTAGAAGTGGAGCCAGAGGAGGAGGAAGGCAACCTGACCACCTGCAAATCCCTGCCAACCGAGGGCGAGGATGATGATGATGATGATGATACTCTTTGGTCTGTGGGAGAAGCAAACCCTGCAGGAAAAGGGCATGTGGGGCCTGAGGACCACGGGGGTGCCGGGCTGACCTAACCTTCCCTGGGGAGATGCAGGGTACCCAGGGGACAGGAGGGTATCACTTTTTGGCAGCGGTCATGAAGCTGTTCTCGATGCAGAGCACAATGAAGGTGTGTTGGCAGCTGCTGGCCTCCTGCTCCAGCAGCTTCCCAGAGCCCAGGGAGGAAGCCTGCCCGGTGGCTGTGTTCTCCTCTGTCCTCCATGTCTCGCAGTAGCTCTCAGGCAAGCGCCGGCCCTTGGCATCCGAGCCATGCCAGACACTCTTCTGGGGCCTGAAAAGGAGGAAGGTGGGGAGCTGCTGCCCCACACAGCCCAGACCCCATCTCCCTTCTTTTCCTCTATCCTGCACTCACCATCCTGCATCCCTCAGGACATCCCGACCGTCAAAGGAGAGGATGCGGGAACCAGCTCGCAGCGGAGCTCTGCTGCCCGTGAAAAGGGCTTCCCAGTTAGTGAAGAGCACTTCATCCTGGTAGGAGGATGGAGAAAGAAGGGAGAATGGGCATCATAGGAGCATCATAGTTGCTCCGCACAATCTTCATAGAATCCCAGCCTGGTTTGGGTTGGAAGGGTCCTTAAAGCTCATCCAGCTCCAACCCCCTGCCATGAGCAGGGACACCTCCCACTAGAGCACTGCCCATCCAACCTGGATGCTCACTGCCATGCAGATGGATGGGGGCTGATGGGGGGGTGTTGTCGGGAAGGGGACAGAAGCACACACATACCCGGAGGTTGACAATGGGCACAGTGGCACGGTCAGCCCTGCGCACGATGCTGTAGAGGTCCTGAAGGCGGGAGGACAGGAAGGCACGGAAGGTGCCGGCCAGCCCGACCTGCCGGGCTTGTTGGAAGCACTGGAAGTCAGCCCCCCGGATGCCACGCATGCCACCGCTCAGCGGCGTGTTGAGGGCCACCAGGTGAAGCTGCCAAGAGGGGACAACGTTAAGGGACACGGCTTCATCAACCAAGAGCATCGCCTCCTCTCCGCCAGCACTCACAGCAGGTTGGAAGTCCTGGTGCACATGGGCAGCCACCTGGGCCGGATCTGGGTGACGATGGATGTAGTAGCTGTTGAGGAGCTCGTGCTGGTGGTGCAGCTGGTGGTTGGCCACCACCTCGTCCCCACGCCAGGGTCGGGCGGTAGGAGGGGGACTGTGATTGTGGAGGGGATGCAGGGGACCACGGGGCTGCAGAGCCGGCTGAGGGCCGCTGTAGTGGATGCTGGGCAGCTTGTCATACACCTCGTTGTCCTGGGGAGGGGAGGTGAGGTGAGGGTGGTGATGCTCCCAGTGGGGGGTGAGGGTACAGATGCAGGTGGAGATGGTTGGAGATGGAAATGGGAGTGAGATGGGTGTGGTTGGAGCTGGGGATGGAGGAGAATGGAGATGGAGAAGTTTGGAAACGAGTGGAGATGGGAATGGCATGGGGGTGTTTGGAGCTGGGGATGTAGATGGTTGGAGATGGAGATGCGAATGGCATGAGGATGGTTGGGAGTGAGGATAGAGATGCAGGATGGAGGCGGAGATGGTGGGGGATGGCTGGGGAATGGATGGAGATGGGAATGGCGTGGAGATGGTTGGGGAGGGAAATGAGAATGGTACGGGGATGGTTCAAGCTGAGGATAGCAATGGTGGAGATGGGGCTGGAGGTGGTTGTAAATGGAGATAGTCAGGGATGGGCTGAGGATGGGGATGAAAGATGGAGCTGGGAGACAAGCACTCACCAGAGCTGAACTGGGCATCACGGTGTGCTCCTCTAACTGCAAGGCAGAAGCACATCAGATCCCTGCTGCCCACCTTCCCTCCCACACCCCCCCATAAGCAACCCCATAGACTCCCCCCAAACCCGCTTGCAGCTCCCTGTGTCAGTGCCACTCCAATGGGTCCCATCCCAGCTCACCAGGACGCGGCGGATGCCACCACGCAGGCGCACGTAAAGCTCCTGCCGGTCACTGAGGAAGATGAGGCTGCCCTCGGGCAGGTCCTGTGCTGTGCTCAGCATCGCCTGGTACGTCGGCAGGGTGCGAAGCTGCAGGCACAGAGTACGGTAGTGGTGATGATGGGGATCAGGGCTCTGCCAATGGATGGCAACCACCTCCCTGCCCAGAGCTCTGCCTCACCCCCAAGGACATCCCACTACTGCCTGGTGGTCCAGGGGGTCCCGGTGGTCCAGGGGGTCCAGGGATGCTGATAGCTGGTGGGGGAAGAAGGGGGAGATGGGGAAAGTTGCAGAATGGGTAGGGATGCTGGGGATGCAATGGGGAAGGTACTCACCTTGCCTATGGGGACCTGGGAAGGAGGGTGGACCAGGGGGGCCGGGAGGGCCAGGAGGGCCCTGCCGCCCCTCATAGCCGATTCCTGGGGGGCCCTGAGGTCCAGGAGGCCCTGGCAGGCCAACAATGCTGTCCCCTTTGGGACCCTAGGCAGTGCAAGAGAGCATCCCTGGAGCAAAGCACCCAGGGGTGCCTCTGCCTCCCCATGCCCTGCACCATGGGATACTCACCGGCAGCCCAGGGTAGCCCTGGGGCCCTGGGGGTCCTGGCAGCCCGGAGAGGCTGGAGCTGTAGATGGGGGTGCTGCCCGGCTCACCCTTCTCACCCTTGGGACCTGCATCCCCCTTATCACCCTGCAGGACAGCACAGCCTTAGGGTGGGCATTTGGGGTGCACCCGGTACCCATAGGTGGGCAAAGGGCTTACCCGCAGGTTGGCACTGAAGTGAGCTGAGTCATAGGGGAAGTGGCCTATGGAGAGGGAAAAGGAGAGGAGAGGATGGGCATGAGCCACCCCCTTCTCACCTCTGCCCTATGGGGACCGGTCACCTACCTGGGGGTCCTGGGGGCCCAGGATCACCCCTCTCTCCCTTTTGTCCTGGGAACTGGTGAAAACCTGCATGGAGCAGCAGAGATGTCATCCCATCATTTCATCTCTAATGGAGGTATCACCCTGCTGGGGGTACCAGGAGAGAGTCACCCCCTTACCAGGGAAGGCTGGCAGCACGGGATGCCCAGAGTCACTGAAGGCCTGTAGGAATGCAAAGGAAGTGGCTGCAGCATCCTCAACGTGATTCTGATCCAGCCCCACATGCTGGCATCCACTGGAGCATCCTCCATCCCATCCAGACAGGCAAGGGGCACTGGGGGGGGAATATGGTGACCACCCCTCAGCATCCCCCCCGTCACCATGCCCATGTTGTTACTCACGTTGCTGCTGTCATACACTATGCTGCCAGGGGGCCCAGGAGGCCCTGGGGGGCCTGGGGGTCCTGGGGGACCCTGGTGAGGAGAGAAGCTGTGTCAGGGTCCAGCAAGATGGGCTGTCCCCATAGAGGGAAACCAAAGGCCATTGAGGGGCAAGCAGTCCCTGAGGAAGGGAGGCATTGGATTGGGCTCCATAGGGAGCTCATCAGTGTGTGTACCGGGGTGAGGAGGGCTCAGTGATGCTCACCCTCAAGCCCATCATGCCACTGACATCTGCAGGGTCTCCCTTCTCGCCCTTCATCCCATTCATGCCAGGACGTCCCTGTTGGATGAGCAACACAAAGATGAGCATCATCCCCCTGCCCGGTGTCACCTCTGATGCCCTGGTGTCAATTCCAGCACTGTGGCATCACCTCCAGCACCCCGGCATCACCCTGACCCTCAGCAACAATGGCAAAGATTGGGATTCAGGATGTGCAAATGGGATGGGGGGACACAGTGGAGGAGGCGATGGCCGAGGGGACAAACAAACCGGGAGCAGGTCTTACGGGTCTGCCTGGGAAGCCGATCTCTCCTTTCATCCCTGCTCGTCCCTGGGGACCCTGGAAGGGGAGAGGATACAAGGATGCTCAGAGCAGGGACACCCCCATGGGATATGAGGAAGATGGGGATGGTTGATGGTGACTTACGGAGGGTCCTACTGGTCCTCGTAGCCCCGGCTCCCCCTGCGGATAGTGGAATGGAAAAGGGCATCACCGCTGGGCCCTCCTGCCACCCATCCCATGGGATGTGCCCCCATTCCTGCAGTGCACCGACCTTTTCTCCTTTCACCTTTGCAGTGACCACGGTCCCATCGGGGCTGATGATGACACCAGGCTCCCCCTTCTCCCCCTGTAAGAAAGGAGGAGGCACGAGGTGAGATGCAGGGATGAAGGTCCTCCCTCCCACAGCATCATCACTGGCACCCAGGCAGGATGGGGGACCAGGCAGAGGTGACCTGGAGCAGTTACCTTCAACCCTGGAATGCCTTGGGGACCAGATGCACCCCTGTCTCCTTTCGGTCCCACCGGGCCCTGCAGTGAGGAGCACAGAGCCTGAATCAGTCCCAACCCACCAAACCCTCTTGAAAGCATCACCAAAGCTTGCTTTCACCCCTGTGGTCCCCAACCCTGACAGGGACTCACCGGGAAGCCAGCATGACCCGGTCTGCCCTGCAGAGAGAAGTAGAGATGCTTAAGAGCAGATCCCTCTTCCCCCTGACTTTGGACTAGATGGGAAGTCGCTTCTAACCCAAGCTGCTCAATGATTCCCAAAGGAAACAGTGCCCTCCTCCAATAGGAATGGGTGGTGGAAAGGCACCTACCTCTGGACCAGGAAAAGCCATCAAAGACCTCTGGAAAGGAAGATAAGATGGGTTTTTTCACCCTGTGATGTCCCTCAGTCTGCCCCCACCCCAGGAGCCCTCACTTACATCTTCACTTGAGACACCAATGACCTGCCCAGGGGGACCAGGGGGGCCAGGGGGACCAGGCAGCCCCACACCATCTTGGCCACGCTCGCCCTAGAGAAGACACAAGCCATCAGTTCCCATGCCACTAAGTGTCTATCCCAGTGTCCCCAGTGTCACCCACCTTCTCGCCAGGGCTGCCTCTGTCACCTTTGGGTCCCTGTAAGGAGAAGCAGGCAGGGGTGAGCTTCTCACTTAGCACCTCACAAGTGGAGATCCCCCTATTCCCACCTGCACTCAGCAGACATTCGGGCCATCACCATCACCACCACCTCTGCCTGCAAAGACCAGGTTGGGATGCTCCTGCATGGAGGTGGTGATGGGCAGGGTGACAAGATGATGGGGACAGGATCCTGAGCACATGGTCTTAGAGAACAGGAACAGCTAAAGGCAATGATGGGGCTGGATTTTGGCTGCTGGGAATGGAGCTGCTGCAAGTGATAAAGGATGGAGTGAGGGTGCTGATGGAAAGGGGGGTGCTGATGCTCCCCTACCTGTGGTCCAGGAAAGCCCTCCAGGCCAGGACGACCATCCACACCAGGAACACCAGCATCTCCCTACAAGGAGATGCAGGAAAGGGTAAGATGCAGGATGAAGCATCCTCTCAGCTGGGATGGGGAGCCCAGGGATGCTGCCCGGTGTTCTTCAAACCCAAGTGCTCACTCACAACTCATCCCAATCTCCTGGCACTCCTACCTTTGGTCCCTGCAAACCAGGCTGCCCAGGGCTGCCAACCTCCCCCTACAAGGAAAGATGTGTCAAAGCAGGAGCATCCCCACAGCCTGCCCACGGGCATCCTGCAAGGATGGAGCTGTTGGATGAATGCCTCACCTTCATCCCTGGCAGTCCCGGCACCCCCTGCAAGCAACAAGAAGGGGTCCATAAGGATTGGGTGGTAGCAAGGGACATGATGCTTCAGGGAGGAGAGGAGGGAAGCACAGGGCTACCTGTGGTCCTTCAGGTCCACGTGGTCCAGGGGAGCCACTGGCATAGAGCAGTCCCGAGCCCTCCATGTCACCCTAAGTTGGAGGAGGAGAAGGGATTGAGCCATGTCCATTCCCAGCTCATTCCATCACCCATCACGGGGGTCAGCACTTACAAATCCAGCCTCGTAGCCTGGCCCTGGTGGTCCTGGTGGTCCTGGGGGTCCCAGTGGTCCACGGGGTCCCATGGGCCCAGGTAGACCAGCTAAGCCCGGCTCTCCTGGTGCTCCTGCTGGTCCTGTTTCTCCCTTGCTGCCCTGCAAAGGGGATAAGGAAAACAAGGTGAGAACATCCCATATGGAGACAGGGTGAGAACATTGGGGCTGTTCAGCCTGGAGAAGAGAATCTGTGTGGAGAACTCAGAGCAGCTTCCAGGGTCTGAATGGGGCTACAGGGATGCAGGAGAGGGACTCTTCATCAGGGACTGGATGATAGGACAAGGGGTGATGGGCTGCAACTGAAAGAGGGGAAGCAGCGCATCCCCTCCCACATCCCCAAACCACCCACTGGGACAGGACACGGATGCTCCAATAGGGATGGAGGGAAGGGGCATTGCTCAGTACGGACATCCTTCAAGCAGCTGGCTCCAGCTCCCCATGCAATGTGCACCGTGGCCACAAGAGGCTCGTCTACACTCAGGAATGAGGTATCGTTGAGTCCCAGCCTGGTGTGGGTGGGAAGGGACCTTATGGCTCATTCAGTCCCATGGGCAGGGACACCTTCCACTAGAGCAGCTTGCTCCAAGCCCCTGTGTCCAACCTGGCCTTCAACACTGCCAGGGATGGAGCAGCCACAGCTCCTCTGGGCAGTGCTGTGGAGGAACCCAGATGCCTGCATCCCTCTCCTGATTCTGGTGCAAGGTGACCCCCCAAGCACCTGCACATGGGATGCCCCTAAGAAACCCACCCAGTACCTTGGGTCCTGGTGCACCAGGGAGGCCAAGGTCACCCATGTCGCCCTGGGAGGAAGAGGAGGAAGAAGAAGAGGGTATGAAGATGCTGCTCAGCTCCAGGCAGGAGCAGATTGGTGCTTCCCAGCCGGGGGATGAAGGGAGCTGGGACCAGGGGTGTCTGATGTGCTCCCAAGGGGGTATGGGGTAGGGGACACTCACCCGCTCTCCTTTGGGCCCTGGCTGCCCGGCTGCCCCATCTCTTCCAGGAGGACCCTACAAGATACTCAGGAGCTGGGTCCAGTGCAGCAGAACCCCATAGGGCAGGTGGGCACCCCCACAGGGCATAGCTATAGCCCCATTGCCATGGGGTGGCCATGGGATGGGTCCCTTTGGCGACCCCTTACACCTACCGCTGGTCCTGGGGGTCCAGGGATTCCATCCTGTCCTGGCAATCCCGGAGGTCCCAGCAGGTCCGTGTGGTTCATCCCAAACCGCCCTGGCTCTCCTGGCAAACCGGGAACGCCGGGTGGCCCTGGGGGACCAGGCGGCCCTCGCGGCCCCTGGAAGAGGAGGGAACAAGGGCTGAGTGCATCCTGGCATTCCCAGCTGGTGGGACAAGCAGTCAGCCACACTCACCCGGAGGCTCTCCAGGTCACCTCCGAAGCCAGAGCCCTCCATGTCAATGAAGGTCTTGGGGAGAAGCATAAAGGTGATGTCAGTTATCACCACCCAGGGTCAGGGTACCCATCAGCAGCATCCCACAGCACCAGGGCTTGATGCTTCCCCATCCTTATCCCAAGGGCACCTACCAGCTTGTCATGCTTGGAAGAAGGCCCTGGTGGTCCTGGGGGGCCGGGTGGTCCTGGGGGTCCCCTTGGCCCCACACCTGGCTCACCCTGGCACAGAGGAGAGGGCATGGTTTGCAAGCACATCCAAGAGGAAGGGAGGATGGTGTCATGTCATGAGCACCAGCACTCACCTTCTCCCCCTTCACACCAGGCTCCCCCGGCGTCCCGGGGAACCCCTGCGGCCCCATATCACCCTGTAAATAGGTATGGGGGTCAGTGTGTGGCAAGGCAAAAGTGAGGCCAGCACCCATCACCCTGTCACCACACACTTACTGGTTTGCCGTCCTCACCAGGATCTCCCTAGGGATGGCAGAGAGGGGAAAGGTTGGTATGTGGGCAGATAGGGAAACAAGGAGGGGAACAGGGGATGTTTGAGGGGTAAGGAGCTGACTCACAGGCTCTCCATCCCTGCCGGGGGCTCCATCCTTCCCTGGTGGTCCTGGGGGACCAGTGACCTGCTCCACCACCAAGCTATCAGCGTGACGGGATAGGGTCCCAGGGGGACCAGGGTTCCCTGGTTCCCCTTTCTGGCCCTTGGAGCCAGGGTAGCCAAAGCCAGCGCTTCCCTGGGGAAGGAAATGGTGATAGATGGCACATCCTCAGGGATGTGCATGGCTTCACCCCGGCTCCTGCAGTGATGCTCACCTTAACACCCAGCTCTCCTTTCTCCCCCTGTGGGACAAGCAACAGAGAGATGCAGGTATCAAATGCAGACACATCACCAACATCCTCCACCCTCCAGCATCTCACCCACCTTTTCACCCTTCATGCTGCCTGTCCCCACGATGCTGGTGGTTCCCACATCCCCTTTAAGGCCATGTTCACCTTTCTTCCCCTTGTCACCTCTGGAGC
Source organism: Forpus xanthops (assembly GCA_032466535.1). NCBI lineage: Eukaryota > Metazoa > Chordata > Aves > Psittaciformes > Psittacidae > Forpus > Forpus xanthops. Next base: position 14,011 of record JASSUY010028089.1, on the reverse strand, counting down.
CTGTGGGAAGGGAAAGGGGACATGGTTGCGCTTGGGGATGGCATGGCCCATAGGGAGAAGGGAAAGCCTCTTGGCTTTACCTGCCCTGGAGAGTGTCTCCTCTGCTCTGGTCCGCTCGGCTTGCTGCAGGGAGCCCCCACTGCCCCTTGCAATAGGGGGAGAGGTGACAGGGATGGCATCCATCAGCCCTGGGACACCCTGTGCCAACAAGGGGACACTGCAGTGCCATTCACCTCCTGGTGCCCTCCCAAAAGGGATGGGTACTGAGACCCCATTGAGCATCTCAAGACCTCATGTCCCTAAAGCTCTGGGGTCCTGGCCATTGAGCACAGCTCACCAGGCCCCAACTCACCCCAACTTTCCCCAAGGGTTGGTGTCCACCTTCTGCCCCACTGCCGAAGTCACCTGAGAGCTGCAAGAGAAGGGGTAGCCAGGATCAGGAGGCAGCAGCTCCCAAAAGCCTGCCCTTAGATGAGCTGCAAGCACTCACCTCTTCCGCATCATCCTCTTCCTCTTCGCACTGGCGCTCAGCCGCCCGTGGGTCCCCATACAGCTTCAAATCAGCAATGACCCCCTGGAAGGAAACCATGCCAAGGGCATTCTGCACGGTGCAGAGTGCTCTTCATCCAGCACAGAGCTTCCAACCATGTAGCCTCAGTTCCCAGCACCACCGGCATGGCTTGGTAAAGGCATGTGACAGCTCCAGCACTGGAGCAGCCAGGATCCATGCTTTTAGAGGGATCTTTCTGGCCGTGCTCCTTGTTTCTCCTCTCCGGAGGGCTCCCCAGCTGCAGACATCCTCTCTGCTCCAAGCAAGGGTTGCTGGCAGCTCCAGTTTTGTATTTCTTAGGCTGAGCTGCACTTCATTTCCATTGACTGGGGCTTTGCAAGCACTGTGTGCATCCAAGCCGCTTGTTTATACAAGGAACTGCCACAAATCCTTTCCTAAGGATGCCGCCCTCAGACAAACACCCATAGAATCATGGAATAGTTTGGGTTGGAAGGGATCTTAAAGCTCATCCAGTTCCAACCCCTGTCACAGGCAGGGACACCTTCCACTAGAGCAGGTTGCTCCAAGCCCCTGTGTTCAACCTGGCCTTGAACACTTAAAAACCCCATAATCTCTGTGTTTCCATAGGGCACCCCGTGTCAGCTCCTCAGCACCCTCACAGGGAAGAACTTCTTCCTGATATCCAACCTGAACTTCCCCTGTTTCAGTTTAAACCCATCACCCCTTGTCCTATTGCTGAGCAGCCTGGAGGGCAGCATCCCTTCCTCAGCTGGGATCTGGGTACCAGCCTGAACCCCATAGCTTCCACAGCAAGCAATGTCAGAGCCCAGCCCATATCCTCACTGCTGGGGTGGGACACGAGGATGCTGTCAGGATAGGATGCTGCCCATCCATCCCTCTGATCCCGGCAGGGGACCACACTGGGAAGTAAGCTTGGAGAGAGCAGATAGCTCCTGCTTGCCATCTCTTCTCTGTCTGAGACACCTACAATAACATTTGGGCTCATTTGAAAGCAAAGCACATCACATCTGGGAGGGAGAGCTGCTCTCAGGAAACACCATGGGGTTAAGAAAACAAGAAGCAGGGGCAGCCACAGTTCAGCCAGGCTGGCTGTGAATTTATAATGTGAACATCTTGTAAATCTGTTATATGATAGATAAACACCTATCATATATTATAAATATATTATGGCTAAATTGTGTTTCTATGTGTGTGTGCATATATGTGTATATATATATATAACCCTTTTACCAGCAAATGCCCCCCAGTCAGAATGTGACCTCCTCTAGCTGCTCACCCTGGTGACAGCAGCTCTATTCCACCCCTCTGCTCCCCACTGAGCATCAGAAACAAGCCCAAGCTTTGATAAAAGCAACACCCCAGCTTGGCCTTCCTGATCCTGGTGCTTACCAGAGGCGTTGGGGATCAGCCTGACCCAAAGCACCCCCATGAGGATGGTTCCATAGGCACTTTGAAGCCTTTTGCCCCAATAAAGGAAGAAGCAGCAGCACTGTAGGTGTTATCCTGCATCCAGCTGCAAACAAACCCTCCTGCCAGACCCCATTTGCAGTAACTATCATGGAATCCCAGTCTGGTTTGTGTTGGAAGGGACCTTAAAGCTCACCCAGTTCCAATCAGGGATGCCTTCCACTAGAGCAGGCTGCTCCAAGCCCAGCTTCTGCAGGCTTTGTCCCCTCCAGGTGCCATGCCATTGGCACAAAGGCACATTGGGAAGAAGCACGGATGCTAGAGGATCCCCTCTCCACCTGCCTGCAGCAGCTCCTCCTGTGGCTTGAGCAAGGGCCAGGTTTTAATCAGCCTGATGCCCCGTTAGTTTCACATAATGCGAGTCAGGGCGATGGGAACACCACAAGACAGTCAGATGCCAAGGGCATGTCCAAGATCATGCTCCCCTCTTTGGCTGCCAGCATCCTTCCCTTGATGGCCAGCTATTCCCCATGGGAAAACTGGGGGCGGGCAGTGGGACTGCGATGTTGCAAGCCCGGGTGGATGTTTTCCTTCTGCTCTGAGCAGTTGCTTTGCCTTCCAAATGGTGCCAAACCATCTGGGCTGCTCCACAGCCATAGCCCGGCCCTCCCAGCACGTTCAATTGCTCTTTAAGAGCAAAACGTTGCTCTTGAACCCCTCAGGGACCAACCTGATTTTCCAGTGCAAAATCAATCATTAACTGCTTCCCGGGGGAGATTTCCCTGCCTGAAGCCATTGAACTGATAGTTAAGATGCTGTTTAAGCTGAGCTCTTTTCCCTGGGAAAGGCATTGCCAGAGCCTCTGTTGCTGGGCAAACCCTGCTCATTGTGGGAGAAACCTGGCAGTGCAACCCTCAAGCCCTCTCCTCAATCACTGCAGGGGATTTCCATGCCTGCTGGGCATTTTTCCCACTCTTCCCATCAATCTTATCTAGAACATAAGTCATGCTCCAATCACGGCTGAGCTATCGCCTTCTCTCAGTGCTCTCTGAAGCCTTCCTGCAGACACCATCCCAATAAAGATATGCTCCAGTTCAAGTGTTTTTCCCAGCTAAGAGATGCACTTTACCAGCACCTCCACTGAAGGAGCTGGCTATTTATAGCAATGGGGACATTCAAAGAGGCCTCTGTATAGCAGCTGCTGTAGCACAACCCTAACCCTAACCCTAACCCTAACCCTAACCCTCCTCCTGCTTTGCTTTTGGTAAGACCCAAGATCAAAAAAGCCACCTTTGCACCCCATCTCCAATGTCACCTTCCCCAGGGACACACACAGAGAGCAGCTGCTGGGCAAAAAGGTTGGTTCAACGAAGATCACATCCCTCCATCCACAACCAAGCTTCTTGGAGATGCTCCTTAGGGTGCCCTGATGCCTTACCTGGTACTTATCCGGGTCGGCTCCTCCGGCTTGAGCCACAAAGAGCCCGGAGCCTACTTCCAGCTCCATCTCATCTGGAGAGCGCTCAAAGCGGACCCTCTTGTGCTCCTCACAGTCCAGGTAGAGGATAACTTCATCCTCCTCCACGCTGATGGCAAAGCGTGTCCACTGGTTGAGCAAAGTGGGCACGGTGAAGTTGGCTGCTGCATATGAATGTGGTGAGCCCGGCTCCGTGTAGTAGAAGATGATGTGCTGCTTGCCTGCCCGCAGCTCTGACAGCTTGACACCCACATAGATGATGCTCTGCGAGGAGTCCGTGACAGCAAAGAGCACTCCAGCCCTCGGGGTGGTGGGTTGGATGTGGAACAGGAGGGAGAAGTCCCGGTAGAAAGGGCTTGGAAGGTGATATCGCGCCACTTGGCCCGTGTTGGCACTGGGGCCGAATACATAGCCAGGGTTGTTGTCAGGGCCATTGATCTTGAGGATTTCATCTGGGGGGGGGTGTCCAATCAGCTCCAGGAGGCTAACCTTGGCCCTGAGGTTCTCTGCAAGATGAAGGGAAAAGGATGGTCACAACCAGCACAATGGAGAGGGTCAATCCCAGCAAGGTGCCCTAGGGGACACCATTGGCCATGCCTGCCCTGCAGGTTGGGCAAGGCAGCCATGCTCATCAAGCTGCACTGCTCAGATGTGACTCCCTAAATGCTGCCAGCCCTCAAACCACAGCTAGGAGAGCCATGAGATCCTAGAGTCATGGAATGGGTTGGGTTGGAAGGGATCTTCAGGTCATCCAGTCCCAACATCCCTGCAGGGACACCTTCCATTAGAGCAGCTTGCTCTGAGCCCCATCCAACCTGGCCTTCAACGCTGCCAGGGATGGGGCAGCCACAGCTTCTCTGGGCACCCTGTGCCAGCGCCTCAGCACCCTCACAGGGAAGAGCTTCTGCCTTAGAGCCAATCTAAATCTCCCATTTCAGTTTGAACCCATCACCTCTTGTCCTGTCCCTACAGACCCTGATGAAGAGTCCCTCTCCAGCATCCTTGGAGCCCCCTTCAGACACTGGAAGCTGCTCTGAGGTCTCCATGCAGCTTCTCTTCTCCAGGCTGAACAGCCCCAATGTCCTCAGCCTGCCTACATGTGGGACGTGCTCCAGCCCCTGATCATCCTCACGGTCCATAAGACCAAAGGGATCTTGCCCATGGTGCAGGCAGCAGGAGGATGACACCAGAGCACCAGGATGCTAAACAACCATTGAGCTGAGGAGGAAGCATCTTGCATCCATACCCACTCTGGGGTCACTGTGACCCCTCAACATCACCCCATGACAAGCTCACAGGGTCACCCCAGCTGGGAATAAACCCAAGCAACTCCTTGGGAATTGGGCTGGGGAGCCGGCGGTCCCTGTCAGCTTCCCAAATGATCTCCATTTGGAGCCGGCCTCGGGAAGCTCTGCTTAGGATGGTCTCGTCCACCCGAACATCTGGCTGGGGTGAGCCTCCCATTGCTTTGGCAGCAGACACATCCTCATCGCCCACACACCGGGCGCCAGATTCCTCCTCTCCTATGTCAACCTCTGGGGCTGGTGCCAACTCGATGGGAGTGAGCAAGCCGGGTCCTTTTTAACTCCCTATTTCCCAGGAGCAAGGAAACCCAACCAGCCTGGCTCTGAAACACTGGGAATTCCAGCTGCATCCCAAGCCAGGAGCAGGGGTTGAGGCAATTGAATGTCCTCAACTCCATTCCTGGTGTTTGATGGGGGGGGGTGGGGTATCAGAAGTGTGCTGAGCTCTGGAGGACCAGCCAGGAACCTCCATCCATGCTCAGGAGCCAGGAATTGTCCTCCAGAGCCCTTTAAAAAGCTGAGGAGGGAATGAAAACCACCCCCAAAAGAACAACACAAAGAAATCAGCCCAGCCTTGCCCAGCCTGGAAGGAAAACACGTCTCTTGGGAGGAGATGGAAACCTGGGTGCCTTTTCCCAAAGCCTGTGGGTACCTGCGCACATAGAGCATCCCCTCTGCCAAGCACCAGTGATGCTGCCAGCCCCATGAGAGGGACACAGGCAGCAGAGACATTAGAACTCTCCTGAGCCTGGTGCCCTCAATCTACCTTATGCCCACCCTGCTCCCCCAAAGCTCCCAGTCCCTCCCAAGCTTGGCACCCCAAAACTGAAGAAACTTCCCTCCTGGTCATGCACCAGCTCTAAATCCCATCTTCTTTGTCCTGCACTGGGATCAGGCTTCCCTATTGGGCATGGTCCAGCCTGCTCTGAGGCTCTGCATCCTGATCCCAGCATCCTTTCAAGCTCAGAGCCTATACCCAAAATGATGGGGCAAGCCTCTGCCTGGTGCCATCCTTGAGGCACCCCATAAGCTCATCCCCACTGCCCTATCCCCAGCCACCCTACAAACACCAGGATGCAGGGATGGAGCATATCTCCATCTGGAGGAAGCCCAATTCCCAGCAGCTTTAAGGGAAGAGGAAACCAGAGTTTCCTCCCAGGGGGTCTGCACAGGGGTAAGAGCCAGAGCTGCAGTTTCTGCAGCCAGACAAGCCTTTGTCTGCCCCTGGGGCTGGGGATGGCAGGGCAGGGGGGACAGACAGATGGACACAACAGGCTGAAAGAGGCTTTTGTTAGCGATGCGATTCACATCCACACTGCCCTTGGCTGAGCTTTGGGATCCTCTCTCCTCTCCAAACTCATCCCTGAGCCCAGGGTGGGAGCTGGGTGCCTGTGTTTCCCAAAGCAAACAGGGATTCACCTTGTTGCTGTGCAACCAACAAAAGGTGGGGCTGTGATGGGGGAGATATTAGGGGAGACCCCTGCAAAAGCCAAGTGTCTCTTCTCAACCCCAACACTTTCAGGCCATGCAAAGGGTACCCAAACGTTGCACCCTCTCATCCCTATGGCAAAGTGGCAGCTCCCAGCACAGCAGTTTGAGGATGAGTGCCAGCACGTGGGGATGCCTCTGCCTGCAGTGACACTGCCATGTGCTCCTGTTGCCACTGGAAAAGCCCCAGGGATGCTCTAAGCCACATTCCCGGCTCCCAAGGCATCCCAGCTCTGCCATGACCTTCCTGGCTGGCCAAAGCTGGGATGCAGGGAGCCTCAGGATCTCAAGTCACTCCATAGTGTATAGCAATCCCTGTCTGAGCATCCCCATCATCCCACCACAGGCTTCCCAGGGTCAGCCATTGAACAGAGCCGCTTTGACACTGAGAGGACCATGACTGTGACCCCTCTGCCTCCCCCCCATTAAATCATCCCTCTGATGGTATCTCCTTGCTCCTGGTTGGCAGCCTCAGGCCATCAGCCAACAGCACTGGGGGGACTGAACACAGCTTCATTCATTGGCAGGGGAGCAGTGAGCTCCATCCCTCCCTTCCTGCTTCCATCTCAAGCTGTGTTCTTGCTCTTACACCCCCAATGGATTGCTCCAAGCATCAGTGTTGTGTTCCCCCTAACTCTCTTCCTTTCACCTCTTGCTGTAGAGGCGCATCTCGGTCCATGGTTGACATACAGAAGGGTCACAACCACCTCACAACCAAGCTGAAGGGGAAACAAACCTCTCCTTCCTGCCAAGCAAGGAGGGGATCAAACATTAGCCATTGGGTAGATCATTAATCCAAGGCAAAGGGCTGCTCCAGAACAGGGGAGCATGAAGGCACCTTGAAGAGGGTCACCTTGAAGCCTCCTCACCACCATGGTTCGGTGGTCACCAAGATCCTGATCCTTCACCCTGCTCCCAGAACAGACAGGACACATCAAACCTGGCCCTCAATGCCAGCACGATGCCATCAGGGAGCATCTCTTGTCCTGGCCCACCTGGGATATTGCCTTTCAATGCGTCTCATGAGGGATGGAGGGAATGAAACAGCCCGAGGGGATGGTGATGCTCAGCCTTGTGGAGCGAGATAAAACCCACTGGTGTTCCTCATTTGGAGAAGCTGGATGGAAAATGATACTGAACTCAGCAGCATCCCATGGAGACAAGGCAGAAGCATCCCCATGCACCTAAAAACCTGGAGATGGTTTAGCAAGGGGAGATGCACAAACACCCAGCCATCACCCAGCCACATTACCTGCAGAAGCATTAATAAAGACACAAGAATACCCTCCATCCTCCGCAGGCAGAGCATCACAAGGCAGAGGCAGTTGCCCACCGGCCAAGTGCATCCAACACAGGTCTCTGATGGCCTCGCAGAAGCCCTGGCATGGCGGGGGGGTTATGGGGACTGAAGCACTACACCCGGGGAGCAGGAGCAAGCAGAGGAACCACTCCAGGTAGCGATGGCACCGCGATTCAAGCAGCCCTTCCCACTCATGCAAAGCTGCCCGCACTTCCACCTCGGTGCTGTGGCGTAGGTAATTTGGCAATGTGAAGTGGCTGGTGCCCAGCACGCTGCAGAAGGGGAGCTGGGTTGGGATGGGCTGGCAGTGACCGGATGGTGGCATCAATCCAGGGAAGAAGGATGCGAGCCCTGTGTCGCTATTGGTGTAGAGTCGTGCAGTGGCTGTTAGGAGATCAAACTCAAGAGGACCCAAGGGATGAGCAAGAAAAGGAGGATCCACACCGTTATCCACCCTCCCATCAGACACAGCAGAACTCCAGCTCCCGTTCACACCAGCCAGTGCCAGCCCCGGGCGGTGGGTGCTGTGCCATGGGTTCAGGGATGCAGGTGATGCTCCATGACGTGGTAAGGGTGGATGTGCCATAGGGTCCTCAGGCAGCACTGCCTGTATACTACTGTCACCTGGGGAGGAGGGAAAAAGGGCACTACCTGGATGGGAACCCACTGGTCTCTGCAAGGACATCCGTGTCCTTGGCACTGCAGGGGTCCCTGTCACAAAGAGATGTGGGTCCTCGGTGCTCCTCATCCCAAAGAGCTGTGGGTCCTCAGTGCTCCCCATCCCAAAGAGCTGCGGGTCTTTGGCACTTCCCGTCCCAAAGAGCTGTGGGTCCTCAGTGCTCCCCATCCCAAAGAGATGTGGGTCCTTGGCACTTCCCGTCCCAAAAAGCTGTGGATCCTCAGTGCTCCCCATCCCAAAGAGATGTGGGTCTTTGGCACTTCCCATCCCAAAGAGCTGTGGGTCCTCAGTGTTTCCCATCCCAAAGAGCTGTGGGTCCTCAGTGTTTCCCATCCCAAAGAGCTGCGGGTCTTTGGCACTTCCTGTCCCAAAGAGCTGTGAGTCCTCAGTGCTCCCCATCCCAAAGAGCTGCGGGTCCTCAGTGCTCCCCATCCCAAAGAGATGCGGGTCTTTGGCACTTCCTGTCCCAAAGAGCTGTGAGTCCTCAGTGCTCCCCATCCCAAAGAGCTGCGGGTCCTTAGTGCTCCCCATCCCCAGGAGCTGTGGGTCCTCAGTGGAGCTGCTGGCCGCATCCTGCCCAGGTGTAGGTGACATGCTGTGGGGAGAAGTGATGCTTGCCTGTGCCCTTGTGCTCTCCACAAGCCCTGTGGCATTCCCAGTGTTTTCAGCTGCAGTCCCCTCATCAATGAGTGCTGCTGTGCTCTGCTCCAGCTCCCGATGCTTTGGGGTGGTGACATCCCGCTCCAGCTGCTCACCCCATATCCTCAGGGGTGCGCTGGCAGTGGGAGCAGCTGTGGATGTGAGCGGCTCCGGAGCTGCCATTCCCTCATCGGATGCTGCCGTGCTCCAAATCCAGTCCAGGAGGTTCGTTTGGGAAGAGGAGAAGGAGCAGCAAGCCAGGAGGAACAGAACCCCCAAGGATAGTGGGGCCATGAGGAAGGGAAAACGATCCCTGCCACTTCGGAGAGCGAAGGAAAAGGAGGAAGAGGCAGTTTTGCCCCAGCCAGGATCCCGGAATGCTCACATCGCTGTCTCCTCGACCCTTCAAACCGGAGCGGAGCAGCAGGAGGAGTGGCTTTGCCAAACCCTCCTCTTCGGAACGCCGGCCTCCCAATACCCGGCACAGCCCCATTACCCAGCCGGGAACCCACCTGAGCCCCCCAAAACCTCTGTCTGGGAGCCAGGCCAGCCCTTATTCACACCCTGTTCCCTGCCCGGCTCATGGTGCTGCCAATGGGTTTTAACTCCTTCCCAACCAGAAGCATCCTAAATCCCATCTCTCTCTCGAGCTGCATGAGGGTCCCCATGGATACCCAGTTTCGACACTCACATGCCATCGCTTTCCCATCAGGGAAAAGTGATGAACTCAAAGCAAAACAGAACAAAGGGAAAAACCCCACAAACACATCCAACAAATATTCCCAAGTTTTCCATCAGCCGGAAACACAAGTGCCCAAAGTGGATTCAAACTGTTTTCCCAGCTTGGATACAGGGCCAGGACCCCCATGTGCTGCTGCAGGATGGTGAGGAGAACATGCAATATCCCCCCTCCATGAGCATCAGGAGCCAGCCATGTCTCAAACCCAGGAGGTGTGAGTGATAGCAGCCTCAGGTATTCATAGATCACACAATCCCAGACTAGCTTAGATTGGAAGGGACCTTAAACCTCATCCAGCTCCCTGCCATAGGCAAGGACACCTTCCACTAGAGCAGCTTGCTCCAAGCCCCTGTGTCCAACCTGGCCTTGAACACTGCCAGGGATGGGGCAGCCACAGCTTCTCTGGGCACCCTGTGCCAGCGCCTCAGTACCCTCACAGGGAAGAACTTCCTTATACCCAACTTGAACTTGCCCTGGTTCAGTTTAAACCCATCACCCTTTGCCCTATTCCTAAAGCCCAGGATGAAAATCCCCCCTGGGTGCTCTCCCATGTCTTTGAAGCTTCAGTTGCTCTGATTTCCTCCTTAAGGATATTCCCCCCCAGCTCTACTCATCAGGTCCATTCCCCCCCATCAGTGATGCTCCACCACCCTGGGGAACACTGAGTCCACAGTGCCCTGCAGGGATGGAGCACACCCATGGACCACACACTGCTGTGACACTGGGCAAGTCACCTCCATGGCTCAAAAAGCATCGCTGAGAAGGGTCATTGATCACAGAATCAACCAGGCTGGAAAACACCTTTAAGCCCATCCAGTCCAACTGTTCCCAGCACTGCCAAGGCCACCAGTGTCCCATGGCACTGAAGGCCTCATCTCCATGGTGTGTGAGCACTCACAGGGATGGTGACTGCAGCACTGCCCTGGGCAGTAGTTCCAATGCCTGAGCACCCTGTGGGGAAGGAACTGTTCCTCATCTCCAGTGCCAAGGTGACCATTTCAGCTCCCTCTGCATGACCGGGATAGCTGCAGTCTGTAATAACAGGGTCCTACCATATGGAGTGGGAAGATGAAACTATCGTGATGCTCCTCCAGATGAGACCTATTCAGTAAAAGCACTGAAGTGAATGCCCAGATGTCTGCTTTGCTTCACATAACATTTCCCACACTGCTTTTTAAGTGAAACGGGTCAGTTTTCCCCTCAAAATAGTAGCTGGTGCAGCAAGGATGCTGTTGCCAATGGGCTCACCCCGTGACTGATGCTGTTACAGGAGCGTGGTGCAAAACAGCCCACGACTAATCAACTGTGGGACATGTTCATGTCTGTGCGTCAGAGTTTCCATACAGCTCCCCCTCCCCCAGCCCCAAAGCTCATCAGATCCCATCAACCTGATGAAAGGAGCCAACCTGCCCCAGTGATGGGATCTGTTGAAACAGGACCTTGGTGCCATCATGGAATCAATCATGTTGGAAAAGACCTTCAAGCTCATCCAGTCCAACCATTCCTCAGCACTGCCAAGGCCACCACTGACCCATGGCACTGAGGACCTCGTCTCCATGGTATGTGAACTTGCAGGGATGGTGACTCCAGCACTGCCCTGGGCAGTTCCAATGCCTGAGCACCCTGTGGGGAAGGAATTGTTTCTCATCTCCATCTAAACCTGCCCTGGTGCACCTTGAGGCCGTTTCCTCTCGTCCCATCCCTTGTTCCTTGGGAGCAGAGCCCAGCCCCTTCCTGGCTCCATCCTCCCGTTAGGCAGTTGTAGGGAGTGACCAGGTCCCTCTGAGCCTCCTCTTCTCCACACTGTACCCCACCAGGCCCCTCTTCCCTCTCCTCTGCATCCTCATCACATCCAAGAGGGATACTGGCAATGCTGCCACTCTCCTACTGGTGGGGAGGACAGATGGGTAAGTTCAGTGTTCCTGAACTGGGGATTAAGTGGGGAATGTGATCCAAGGGCCCCATATAGACGCACAGCATCCCCCAGAGCCAGGGTGGGAGCATCATGAGCTCTGACGAGCTGCCTCATCTTAACCACGAGGATTCTGGCAGTGGCACCATGCTGGGGCATGCAGACACAATGCCCAGCTGGAAAACATCCCTGTTTCTCCCTTCTGCTTGGATTAAGCAGCTCATGATAGCAGAGCAGAGCAAAGCAGCAACCTCCCTGTGCGCAAGGCTGCCAGCCCTCATTAAGGCAATGATCTTCATTTCACTGCACGCCTCTAAGGGAAGGGGTACCCCAAAAGGAGGGTTGGGAGAAGGGTCTGGGGTGGCACTGGAGCATCCCAATGCAGTATGCTTTGCTACTACTGACCAAGCATCCAGACCAGGGATGTATCAGCTTCTCCTCAAAGAGAAGCCATGCTGGCAGAGCTGGGAATAACCCTTGTTTTACCCTCCTCAAGGCTGAAGTGCTTGGCATGCTCCAGAGGATGCTGCCACGAGCTCATCGGGACCTTGCACTTGCTTAAAACTCAAACTGGACCCTCAATATGGTTCCAGCTCCCTCCTGGTTGCATTTTCCTACTGCTGGTGCAACCTGGCCCCTTGGGAATCGTAGAACCACATGATTCTATGGTGGGAAAAGACCTTTAAGAACATCGAGTTCAAATAGGGAAATGAGGGTGTGCTGCTCACTGCAGGGATACTTCCACTAGATCAGATTGAGCTGGGTCCTATCCCAGAAGGAGATTAAAGAGAGGGGGAAAAGAGGGAGGAAAAGGGAAAGAGACAGTGGGAAAGAGGGAAAAGAACAAGGGAATGAAGGCAAGGAGAAAAGGAGGGAAAGGGGAAAAGAGAGATAAGGGAAAAGAGGAGGGGGAAAGGAGAGGGGAAAAAAAAAGGAGGAAAAGAGAAAGAAGGAAGAGGGAAAGAAAGAGAAAAAGGAAGAAGAGGAAAATGTTTGTCCCAGAGGTTTCAGCCCTGCAGCTCCGGGTTGCTTTACCCATGGCCTTTGGGAATGATGGGGACCCTGCCCCAGCCCAGCTCAGCAAACCCCGACCCCAGAGCCCAAGGCTGGATCCCCCAGGAAGGCAGGCGGGCAGCAGAGGGAGCCTCAGGCTGAGCAGAGGGAGGGAGCATCCTCAAGACACCCTTTGTGCTGCATCCCACCCATCCCTGCGGCCCTTCCTGGTCACAAAGCACAGAGGTCCAGACAGCGGTTTGGGATGGAGCTCACAGCATCCCCATGGCACAGCTCCCAGGGAGACACCCTTAGTAACCCAGGGCTTTAATGAACTAATTCACTCATTACCAGGCTGTTTTGATGCAGTTTCTGCTTGCCAAGTTCCCCAGCCCAGGGCAGAGGGGCTGCAAATCACCTCCTGCTTTTGGGTACCACTAATAGTGTTCCAAATGTTCCCAGTACCTTTGGTGCTGAACCCTATATACGATATATATCATATATATATACCCTATACATCATATATATATATCACTGCTCCAAGCAATGGTACCCAGGGACTAGCACGAAGGATGCTGGGGCTCAGACCCTGGGTGCAAACACAGGGAAAGGGAAAAGAGAGAAACAGGATAGGAAAGGGAATAAGAAAGGAGAAACGACAAGGGACTAGAGATAGGACAGAAAGAGAAAGCAGAGGGGGAAGGAAAGCAGAGGGGGAAGGAAAGCACTGTATTGGAGACAGGAGCAGCCATGCACCAAGCAGAGCAATCCAGGCCCTGTCAGCAGCAGCTGGTATCTATAAATCCTATCGATGTTTGGGACTTTAATCCTCTCTTCATCTAAATACCCAAACAACACTAAAAGGCCCCCATGGAGCAGTGTGCTGAGGATATTGCCACATCCCGAGCTGCTGACCTCCCATGCAGAGGCAGCCCCTGGGGAGACACAGCAGGATCTGGCCCAGGGATGGGCGCTCAGCCAGGGACATGGGAAGGCAGAGGATGGCTGGGGACCAACGCAGTGTGAGTGACAGCACCCATTACTGCCCTAAAAGCAATGCAGGTGAGAGTTTGCTGCTTCCAGAGCAGTGTTTGCCCTGCCTCCAGCTGCACAGCACCCCTGGGGATCACAGCATTCCTAAACAGTTACTCACAGAGAGCCAGGAACATCCTTCAATGAATTCCTCCATCAGATAAACCTTGAAATGTCACGACTGCTGCAGGGAGCCACCACATAACCTCATGGGGGAAAGGAGCAGTGGCCATGGCCAGACCTCCACTGTTAACTGCATCCTCCTCCCAAAGCAAGAGAAAGAGGCATTGGCTTGTGCCAAAGCATCCATCCTACTTGTAACAGTATAAGAAGGGGGACTATAAGGATGCTGGAGAGGGACTCTTCATCAGGGATGGGAGCAATAGGACAAGGGGTGATGGGTTCAGACTGAAACAAGGCAAGTTCAGGTTGGATGTAAGGAAGAAGTTCTTCCCTGTGAGGGTGCTGAGGCGCTGGCACAGGGTGCCCAGAGAAGCTGTGGCTGCCCC
>JASSUY010028088.1:0-23677 GCA_032466535.1 Forpus xanthops | reverse complement strand
TCTCCAGGTTTCCTGCAGCCCCTTCAGGCACTGGAGCTGCTCTCAGCTCTCCCCTTCAGGAGCCTTCTCTTCTCCATCCTGCCCCAGCCCAGCTCTCTCAGCCTGGCTCCAGAGCAGAGCTGCTCCAGCCTGCTGGAGCATACTTATTTCCAATGAAAAGAAATGGGTCAACACAGGCACTTCAGCTCCTCCACAATCCCCCGGTACTGCAGAGCCCCGGCAGTACCACAACACAGTGGAAAGGGAACCAAAAGGCTGCTCAGCAAAGCTGGGGGACCACGGCTGTGCTTTCCTTTGGTGGCCAACACAACAGTGCTTGTCAACCTCCAAGTGTGAAACTGGCCACGATGCCACCATCAGCCTCCACCTCCCTGCACCAACACCCATCTGGCAGCACCGAGCAGCACAGCCACGTGATGCTCCCAAACAAACACTCTTGCTGTTGTACAGCAGAGGAAAGTGGCCCAAGACCATCCACAGCCACCCCTGCCCATCCACTGCTCATCAGCCCCATAAAGGTAATAAAAACAGAAGCAAATGAGTAAGTTGTGACATTTCAAACTAACACTTCCACTAGAAACGGGCTTAGGCGCTAGGAAAAGGCTTGTGTGCCACCATGGACCTACCAGTCCTAATAGGATTCACCCATCACAACCCATCAGAAGCACGACCTGGGGTGTGTTTGGGAATGCAGGCTGATGAAAAGAGGAATTCAAATCTTTGCTAGTGACCTTACTATTTAATTAAGCACTGTTCCCCATTTCTCTGTGCTGCAGGTTGGAGCTGACCTGGTAGCAGTCTGCTGTATAATAAGCTATGGCAAACTACAAAGCTTTTACAACAGCAAAGCAACATCATGCTTTCAGATAAGTTTTATAGCAAAAAACTCCTCCTTTTCGAAGCCTTAGTAATACCTATCTCTTTTACAAACTTTTCCTGTATTATTACAGACTTTTTATATTCAAAATAAGTTCCAAGGATTTCTTTCGTGGACTATGTACATAAGTGCAAAAAAGGTGTGTCTCACACATTCGTACACGAACTGAATCAGTTTAACTGCAGCATATTGGTATCTTCAACACTGTTACGGGGTCATTCCACAATATTTTGGTTTTCTTCTGTACAGTTTTTGCTAATATAAATTAGTATTAAAATAGTCATAAGCTTAATTCTTTAGCCCTGATCGTAACGTATTGTGTGAGAGAGGAAGATTGCAGGCGGAGCTACAGTACTGAAACGGATTAACTCGGAGTTGCCACCGTGTGAATGGAGCTGAAATGAAAGCAAAGACAGGTCCCTATGTGGTAAATCCAGGCTGCGGTGGTTTTGGAAGTGAAAATACTGTGGAATAACCCTTGCCACACAACAATTTCTACAAGCTATAAAACCTGACTCTAAATCCATGTGTTGTAAACTTCTGGACTGAAAGAGTGACCCTTGGAGCCACGGATTCAGCGTTCACATGGGACTTTGGGATTTTAAAAATACTCAATCATCTCTTTCTCTGACAGTATCGAACTGTACCTTGAACAAGCTCATACTGTTACACATCACTTCGCATTTACATGTGAAAATCTCACAAATAATGTATACAAAGGTAGCCATGTTGTAGTTTTGTTGCCATAGCAACAACAACTTAATATAATTAGTTAACAATGAATCTATCATTGTAGGAGTTACATACAAAGTTAATTTTGTTCTTAAACTGTAAACTATACAAACTAGTTATGGACTGTATTCTATACCTTACCATGCTTCGGTGTGGGGTTAGGATAGAACTACATGGGCTGAATACATGTCTTAAAAACATTAAACTTTCTCTACCTCTCCTTCAAAATTAAATCCGTTACTAAAGAGATCAAAAAAATAAAAAAGAGCAGTAATGAAAACCTTAAAAACTAATGGCAGAGAAATGAAGAGAGATGACATGAAGGAATGAATGAACGCATTGTAGCCTAGTAACAATGTGGTGTAGCTCTATTTACATTTGGATTAGGCTATCAACTATTTTTCTTTAAAGTTATTACAGTCTTTAACATACAGTATATACTCTAAGGCCTTCAACAGGCACATGGTAAAATCAGGTCAATATCAAACTAAATCCATTCAACAGGAATGGGAAATTCCATTTTCCTCATAAATTTCACCTTTTTCAATTTCCATGTCTGTGAAATGTACAAGGGAGAAAGCAAACGAGGACTCCAGTTTCCCAACGACGCGCGTGCCCTAGAGCTGCTCTCCCACCCCAGGGAGGAGAGGACATCTCACCGGGCACACGCGTCTCCTCCTCCGGCCAGCTGCATCCACCAGACACATACCCAACATCCAGCGCCGGCCATCGGCATCCGGGAGGGCCGCAACGCCGGGATCTGGGGTGCTTCCATTGGGGAACACTCCGAGCGCAGTGGGAGACGGCGAGGATGGGCTGGCAAGAGAGGACCCGGTGCTGCGGAGTGCTCGGGAAGGGGCCTGGCTTCTAGAACATTGCGATGCAAAAATACACAGTCCAAACATCATCAGCTCGAAATCTCCAACTCAAAAACACCCCCCAGGGCTGATTGTGAAACCGTGTTCCAAATTACTAAAAGCACTGTATTTAACAAAAATAATCTTAATAGTTTTATGAATCCATTTTATTTTAAATCCCTCTTTTATTGTCTGCTTATGTTACAGTTTAGTAGTAGTACTTTGTATTGAAACTACTAACAACCTTTTCCCGTGAAAATGATCCATCTCAGCTTTCATTTTCCCTCTGCATGACCCGTTTTATCCAAGTTTCAGCATTTCTTGCATATTGTTTGCATAAGGCTGAGAGAAATGGACAAAGAGAAATCACTTTGGATAAATAAAAAATATAGGTTCATGGAAAGTGGGAAGCTTATAAAAATGTCACTAAAATTATATCGCTTTAAACAAACTTACATACATCTCTTGTCAAATAAAGGATGATATTCATGCTTTTATGACATTTGTTTAGAGTCACTAACTAGCTCGGTGACTTTGTAATAGTCTATTTAGGAAATTTATAGTCTGGCGACTGGTTTTTTTTTTTCTCTTCTTTCTTGAACAAAGAAAATCAGAGCAAGTTCATTGCACAACTAGTTTCAATAGTGCTACCTCAAAGCGGCATCGTTGCCGAGATTGTTTTGAATTTGGTGAAGTTTAGTGCTTCAAGCTTTTCTTTCCTTAAACTCATTTACAAATTAACTCTAAATTTGCCAGCAATATAAAAACTGTTGTGGCACCTAATAACTACCCTGAACATCCCTCATTGGACCTCTTTAATAAAAAATAATCCTTAAACACTTTTTCTTTGCTTTTTTTTCAGTGCTTTAAATGTGACAGGGAAACAGCTGTATTCTAGGTTTACATTCTATGCACATCTATGCCAGATGTTGAAGTCGATAAATAAAAGAGGAGGTTACACCAAAGTGTCAAGATATACAAAAATCCTTTTAGCACTGAAAAAATTCCAACCTCCTTGAACTCATAAAGCCATACAAGCTTGAATGCATCCTTTCTGGCTTAAGAAGATCAGTTCTGTTCTTTGTTGAGGCACTGGCACAGGTTGTGCAAAACCCATTTGTTTGATACACAAATAATTTCAAACAGGAAGTACTCAAATCCACTTTTTCCACTAACAATGTTATGGTTTTTGGGAAACAGAAATTCAGTGGGGAAAAGAACAGGGATGTGGTCGCCAGCACAAAGGGGAGTCACTGATTTCAGACAACGCTGCTGCTTGTGGATGCTGATGGCAGGGAAACAGCTACAGACAAGTGACTGTCCAAACGTGGGGTTCACAAAGGAGCTCTTGGCTGGGGATAGTTTTTTCCCCTCTCTCAGGGTTTGCTTCAAAGCCTGCTGAAGGCCTTTTTGAGCTGGGCTCTTCAAAAGGTCTTGCTATGAATGTCTTTCCATGGGCAGATGGTCAGAGCCTGCTCTGGGACACAATGGCTGTGCCCTAGATGCCCCTCCACCACTTGATGGAGATACAGATCTAGTAAACTATCTGTCCCTACACTGGAGAAGAGGGGGCAAGGAAAAGTCTCTAACCAAGGCCAAGGATTGGAAAAGAAAACCTGGTTGACAGAATTTGGCACCCCATAGGACCACCACAAGCTTGGGCTGGCCAGCCCTACGGATGCTGGGAGCTGGCCTCTTGCTTGGTTTCAATCACCATTTTCTTTCTCCTTCTATGGAGTTTGTGGATTTCCAGCAGCAAATCCATCTCTTCCATACTGCCAATGATATGGTAGAGCTATGACAGGGATGAATTTGGTTGTACCCTCAACCAAAATGCATTCTGCAGCCAGATTGTTTAGCAATTACAGCCTAACAGGCTGGGCTGTCCAGGGTGCACAGGCTGGAAATCACTTTATTCATGTGTCAGAAAAGGAGGTATTGAGAACTAGCCCTTGTTGTGAGGCAAACGTTGCTCTTGATCAAGTAGAAGGTGCCAAAATAAATCCACTGACCTACAGGAGCTCCATTAAGATGAGTATTTATCTATGGTAGGAAGCGTATGCTGAGCTTTTTCCTCCTTTGTCACGGCTGTGTTTGCTTTAGAGGGCCAGAGATCACACAGGAAAAAAAATCACCCACTTACAGAAAATGGTGACTAAAGCACTGGTGCACACTGACAGCATTTCAAGGAGAGCCCCTAAGGTTTCAGGCTGAAATGTTTCAGCATGCTCACTGAAGACAAGCCACTGGGCACGGTATTACCCAGCTTGGGCTAAGTCATGGCTATGGCCCACTCCAGCTCCTCTCCAACACGAGTCTTTGCCCAACTGAAGCTGTCTCACCTCACACCTTTTACTTTTGCTTTGACTGCACCATGAGAGATTGTGCGCAGTTTGCAGCTGAGAATGCACTTCCATGGACAACAGAACTGCAGAAATCCCTTGCTGCTTACCACCATCTGAGCCGATCATTCCCAAACCTTACTGAGCCTGGGATTTTACGTGTGGGTTTCCCCCAGAAGTTTCCAGAATCAGCTCACTGTATTGAAAGAAATACCCTGAGCTGGACTAAAATGACAACTGTCCTTTTGCATCCCTTGTACTACGAGTTTGGACACTCTATCTGAAGGCAGATTTTAAATGCTGGAAGGAGCATTTAACATGAGCATCTTTAGCTGACACTAACAGCAAACTCCAGCAAAGGGCAGAACATTCCTGTGTCGTGTTTTTCCAGCACGTAATTCCTGTTTCCCACAATAACATTTTTAGTAAAAAAAAGACCAAAAAAAAACCCCATAAAACCTACAGAATATGAAAACTTAAGACATAACAATAATGAAAAAATGGTACTGAGTATACTTGATAATGATGTACACTTCCAAACAAATCAATAGACTATGATGTAAACAAAACAGGAAGATAACACTTTAAAAACAAGACAAACATTTATCCATCGATAGTATACAGTAAACCAACAGTCCGCTGTGCAGCTGCACTTCTCAGGATGGTAGTCAGAAAATGATTACGTGTGTTAAAGTTACGTGTTACAAAAGTCTATTACAATTTCCTACTGGTATATCTCGTATATCAGAGCGCTGTTTGTTAAGTGTTTCTATAGTGCTTTTTTTTTTTGTCTTTTCTTATTTTTTTGACATTCCCATTGCTCAGTTTTTGGTTAACATGTAGGCTGCAACAGGCTTACTGTAGAGGTGGTAGAGAACGAGAGAGGGAAGAGGGGATATATACAGAAAGGCCATGCGCAGCTTCCCACCAAGAAGTCCTGGTGCTCCATAATTTTACTGTTCAGAATTTCAACATGATCTGCTGCAAGGGGGAGAAAAGACAACAAAGAAAGAGTGAGAAGTTAAGAGACACATATCTAGATTTTAACAAAAGCCACTCTAATAAGACACATTCACATCCAAAGGGTTGCCATTAGTATGTTGCAGAGAGAAAACATGTTATTCCCTTAGTTTGCTGATGTGGGGGGAAATGGCTGATAATGTTCTTGGCATCCTCTCTAATCTGCATTTAGGGCTTTGCATTTCCAACACGCTCCACACACACTGACAAGGCAATTAGTGAAAGAGGGAGGTGGGTGAATAATAAGTCTTATTTTTGGAGAGGATGGTAGGAGGGACTAAGGAGGGGGCCAAAGGAATCCCTGGCCCCTGTTAGCTCCTGTTTCTTTCAGAGAATGCCATAGACTGGAACAAGAAAATCTGATCCTAAGGAGCCATGACCCAGAGGCCTGGACACAAATCACAGACACAGAAACCCTGTGCTCAGGGGATCCTCCTCTGGGAGCGAACGGCCTCCCTTGGGATGTACTTGTGAAAAGCCTCCCCTGAAGCACCCAACGCTTGTCCCCTGCAGCTTGGCTGGCCAACCTGGCTTCCAGGCCCTCCTTAGCCCTGGTTATTCAGAACATGTTTGCTAATGGGGAGAGCTTAGTGTTCACCCCTACGTAGACAGGAGTCCATGCCCAAAGTTAGCATATATATGGTGCTTTATTAAGGTCTGTAGAGGTAAAGGGCATATCAAGATCAGTAACTTCTCCTGACTGCTAAAGATACCATTAGTAAGCTGCTTGCCAAATTAACTGCCATCATGTAAGCACTTGCCTATTATACGTGACTTAAGGAAGAAATGGGTTGTAGATCTGTGTATACTAAGTGGCCTGCACTGGGAAGTTCTAGTGACCTCTTGTTGAATTGGCTGAACTGCTCTTTACTCTCTTGGAGTAAAAAAAAAATCCAGTGATGAACTGAAACCTTCAGGGATTTCCTCTCATGAATATCAACAAATGCTCACAAAGAAAAGCAATGGAAAAATGACACTGCTGCTATGGCTGTGAGATAATACTCTGTAAGTCAAAGGAAAGGACAAACTCTGCCACCATTCCCACTCAGAGAAAACCAGCAGACGAGGGAAGGCCAGGATCTGCAGGTAGGGCGAAGGTTATGTTGCTTGTGGCATTCATCCTGGTCTTAAACACGTACCAGGACCTTTGAAGAAACCCACCATGAGCCAGGCCCCCAGTGCAGCTGAGCAGCAGATCTCTGCTCAGACCCAGCCAGCCTTGCAGATGCACAGCAGCTGCTGCTGACCCAATCCTGCTTACCCCAGAAAAGGAAATATGCCACCAACAGCAGGAGAGAAGTTACACCTTTTCAGCTGACTCATTACCAGAGCAGTTTGCCATCAACAGCACAAATCCCTGAGGCATCTGCAGGCAGCTGCGAGCCATGCAGAGCAAGAGTAACCTGTAAACACAGCTTCAGACTCAGGGGGATGCAAGGGAGGCTGCCAACATCTCAAACCAGGCATTTTAGATGCAAGGAAACACTGCTTGTCATAACCCATAGGGCTGGTCCATGCCTGTGCTGCAGCATCTCCAGTTTCTGTTGAGCTGGCAGTGTGAAGGCACTGGGGTCTCTCCACCCCAGCCAGCCCCCTGCTTCGGATGCAGTGCTCTTGGACAAAGCAATCCACCATAAAGAGAAATACCAAAAAGAAACTTACTGTTCTATTGGGAACTTCTACATCTGTGAAACAAACATGCTGCTACTCAGTTCATCTACTGATAACTGGGATATCTACAGCAGAGAAAAAAGAAAGAACACAACACATTAAAACATTGTCTTGAGATCCAGCTGCTCATTCTGTCTTCAGTAGCAGGTTAGCAAGTACATCAGTGTCTTACAAAACAGGATCTCTTCCCAAGATATCTTTACTTTGCCTCACATTAAGTACAACATAGCTGCGCCACTACTGATGCCTCGTGCAGTAGGCAGTGACTGTACCTGGTTTTAACTCCATAGACTACACGGTAAAACAGAAATGCCCTGAAACTATCTGGCTGAACCAGGACTCATACAGCCACAGAGCAACACTGCAGGAATTTCTGCTCTCTTCTCACCACCAGTACGAGTAGGAGCAAGACCTGCTCTACCTGAACATAACAACAAAGCACAGAAAAAGACCTGTGAGCTGTACTGTGAGCAGTAAAACTCTGCCTAGGACTTACGCAGGCCAAACTGACTGGAAGCCTCATGCCCTTGCACTAGCAGAAGACTAGAGATACTGCTAACGTTTGGCACAGCTAACAGCCGCTACAGAACAAAGTGATACCCCGTTTTCTTTGCAATAGCTCTAAACCTGAGAGCATGACAAATCAAAAAGCTAAGATTAGCACTGGGAGGGAGAGGGGAGGAGAATAAAAAACCCCAAGTGTTTGAAATGCCTCTGGTCTAACTGGGAGAAGTTGTGGCACACCAAATTGTCAGGAAGCATCACTAGGACGGGTTGTGCATATACAGTTCAGGACTGGTGCGGAAGCAGCCATCACAACTCAGTATCCTCAGGAAAGTTTTGGAGAGAATCATGGCTCGGCAGACATGCATGGAATCCTGGACACTTATGACAGTGCTACAACAGCACGTTCTGCACATCCACAGGCAGCTCTGCAGGGATGGGTGATGTGCTGTTGGGGTAATTGAGCTTCAGATTTGAGAGCCTCACCCCCAATTTTGGGGGATTTGGGGTAGTTTTCAGAGTCCAATCTTGCACTGGGGGGAGGCCACTTTGTGTTTCCACTTCCACTTTCCAGCCAGGACAGGACATGCCAAAATACCACTGGGAAGGATGCTCAGGGTGGTATTTCTGCTTGAGACTGAAAGCAGAAGCACTGCAGCTCTTGTGTGACCACGCTGGGAGTTTTGCAGCCTGGTTTCCAGGACCCGGGGTGAGGTGCGTGCTTGGTTTTGGAGAAGCATCTCCAACCCTGCCCATCGCCCATCCCATGGCAGGCCCAGCCAGTGCCCCCTCACCAATCCCCTCTCTCACACACACACACTCACACCCGAGCCTGCACCGAGCTGGGCGCTCCGGACCCCGCACAGGATCCGGCCCTCGCCCGGTCCTCGAGTTCTGAACACGTGAAAGAAAGCCATTGAAAGGGCCAAACCTGATTGGCGGTAGCTGTTGCAGCGAAGGGGACGCTGGTGGCAGGAGTTGTTGCTGCAGACACAGTGGTGGGCGTAGCACCGTGCATCATGGGCACTTTCGGAGGGGAACCATGGAAGCGACATACGGGAGGGTGGAGTGCATATATATATATATATTTGTTTGTTTGTTTGTTTTGGTTGGTTTATGTAACCATGGCAACATGTGGTGGATTTGGGGGCGTGGCAGGAATCACAGCAACAAGCCATGTGACATCGTCATGAAGGACACATCGGGGCGCAGCATGCAATCACAGTGCAAAGCAAGACAGCGTTGGGAAAAAAAATAAACAAGAGAGAAGGGGAAAAGCCAATTACAATTATAATTAAGGAAAAAACCAAAACATTCTCAACACTTAGTACATTTATAAGCAGAACAATGATGTATTAGACTCCGAGGGGACACATTTCCAAAGGGGGGAGAGGGCGGGTGTGCTAGCAAAAGCCCACGTCAGCTCGCACCCGTGGGGAGTTAAGACGCAGCCAGTGCGCGGTCCTCTGGCTGGGGACGTTTTGGCAAGCGCACCCTCCCGCCCGCCTGGGAAAGCTTGTCCCCTTCCCTCCCCTCCCCGTCCCCGCCAGCCACCACAGGTACACGATGCACTTGGCAGCAGCCCCCTCCCTGGGTCAGTGCTCTAGCACTGATGATGTTCCGGGCTGGGACAGAGCTGGAGCACGGCACATGAGCGGCGAGCAGCCTGAGTGAGCTCTCCCCAGACACAGCGTGCTTCCTTCCCACCCTGATCCTAGGGGATTTGGCAAAACGCCCCTCCTGCAGGGAAGGGGAGGGAGGGATGGATGGAGAGGGGAAGGGACCAAGAGGGAAAAATACACAAAATGCATCTGAACAGCTACAGTTTGCAGGAGCATCCAAATGTGGCAGCAGGGAGCTTGGCAGCCTCCTGAAGCTGCTTGTGCCACAGAGCATGGGCTGCAGTGATGCTCTGGGGTACACACAGGCATCCCCCAAACCCAGGGGGAACCTGTGGGGCTGGGGAGCTCGTGGGAAGGCCTGTCCATCCCCTCAGCCATGCGGCAGTGAGCAGACAGGCCTTCCCTGCCACTCCAGCAGCCATGGCCCCAGGGTCTGAGGGGCTCAGCTCCCTGCCATGCAAGCAGTGTGTCCTCCCTGCACTACAGGGTTCAAGGGCAGAGTGCTTAGTCATTCCTGCCAAAGCTTTCAGACCTGCTCCCCAAAAGCCCTGCACCCTTCCTGCTCATGCCCCTATCCCTCTAGTTGAAGCAGACATGCCTGGATGCTGGTACTCTTGTATAACCTTGGTTGGAGGATGAAAGCTCAGCTTTCACCCACCCTGCTCTGCTCAGCAGCTGCAGAGGGGAAGGTCCCTCAAAGACCTGCACAAGTTCCCAGTAAGACCTAGATGCTGAGCCTGAACATAGTGGATCCCTGCAGCACCCGTGAGCACGTACTCAGCCCTGCCACCTCACTGCACCCTATGTGCACCAGCAGCAGCATCTCCTATGGTCCCTTGTGCTTGCACACCTGACACTGCACAACAGAGGAGTCTTCAGCCAGTCCATGGTCTAAGCCCTGCTCTGGCAGAGGGGCTGACCCCAGATATGCTCCTCCTTAGCACCCTTATTAAGTCAGTCTCCTAAAATAGCCTCAGAAAGACAATCACAATTCCAAGCTCTAATCCACCTGATGCTCGATACAAAACCTAAGCCAAGAGGATCCTCCCTTCACTCTTTCCTTTTGCTGCATGACTCAATGGCTTGTAAAGACATTTAAGTGGCAAGTTTTTGTCTCTGCAGTAGAACTATACAGGGGTGGGAACACATCACCTTGGATTCTCTTATCAGTCACACAAAACACTGCACTGCACAGAAATTAAAAGGGATACAACCATTTAAGCCTCAAAGAAGACAGAGGATAGCCACTCACACCACTCAGGCACCCAGGTTCTCACTGACACATACTAACTCGCAGTCTCTTTCAGATTAGGAAAAGTGGAGAAGTTTGTGTAGAGAAACCTACCAACGCTTGCAGTGGGTGTCATGCACAGAACTGACCCTGCACACCATGCATTGAAGCGTGGAAAGATGAACAAAAGGGATATTTCATTAGTGAAGCTTCAGTGTTAGATATCACTTTAACTAAAAAGCAGGTATTCTCTTTGCAGCATTCAGTATTTAAGCACATGCAAACAGATTCTGCATATTGGAACAGAAGTAGTTTAAACTCAGTGTTAAGAGATCATAGCAAAACAAATTAATTCTTGCATTTTTGGGGAGAATATATTTCTCCTCCCAGCCTGGTATTAAAAGATTCATCTATGCTACAAAGCAGAGCTGTTTGGGGCTTTTTTGGTATCAAGGATGCTGATTTCTTTCTGATCATGTCAGCAGAAAACAAATTGCCTGTAGAGGAACGTCACACTCATGTTAAAACTGACTTTCCAAAAGCAATTCACTCCTGCAAGCAGGGACTGGGGTTTCAAAGTCTCCAGTTTAAGCTGAAAGAGGCAGTTTTGTTCTGGACTTGAAACAACTGTAGTGATGATGCCATTTTTAATAGACACCCTGACCCCCTCTCTCCCTCCACAGCACTGATCTCTCAATAGCTGAGCAGGAGACACCAGGAAGAGCAGCAGCTCACTTCGCTTCCCCTCCCCACGGTGTGAGCTGCTATGTGCCACTTCCCTGCTTTGCTTTCCAGAGCACTGCAAAGGCTGAGACCACATCTGCAGTGTGATGCGTAAGAGAAAATGGGGATGCGTAACATCAATTCATCAGAGATCCATGCTCTGATTGGAAATGTGCTGCTCTGCCCAGCACTCACGTCCCCAGACAGCACACAGACCTGTATGCATCAGCCCTGCATTAATTTCATTGCCATGAGACAAGAGCAGGAGGAGTGCTGGGTAAAGCCTAATTGATGGTGCGTGTCCTTATGACAACTCTGTGACCTCAAGGAAGAGGAGCGTGCAGCCAGTGAGGGACTCGGCATTCCCAAAGGTGTCAGTGTTTCCTGGAGAAGCATCTCATTTGGCACCTAACAGATGTGCCAAAGGTCAGCTCAGCACATCTTCTCCAAGAGCACTTTGCAGAAAAACAAGGAGGGAGGCTACTGCTTGCATCCCTCCGTCCTTCCATACAAGGCTCCACTCTCTTGGAGGAACATCTTGGCAGCTGCTGGGTTTTAAGTGTCCCCAAGGCTTCTCCTAACAGAAAGGCCACATAAGCATAGGGTTTAGGTCCTGGCTCTCTGGACTCACACCAGAGACAATTTGGTCTCACTACAGGACTAAGGCTTTTCCTCTGACCCCAAGAAGCAGCAAGGACAAGGTGCAGGTCCAATCTGTGTTCAGCCTGAGGGGCAGCTCAGACAAAAACTCCGGGTATTTTTTAAAATACAATCTGCCAAGTGAATACAGCATTAAACATTAAACACATGGGCTGTTCATCGTCTTACGATGCTCTGCAAGGATCATAATGACACTAAAGAATGAGCTATCAACTCTGGAATATTCCTCATTCAGGCATTTATACTACTTCCTACCCTAAGCAGGTTTTGTCTGTCACTTGGCTGCAGTGAGCAGAGGTTAACTGGCTACTCAGCAGTCACACTGCCACCTCCAGATTGCCACTCAGGTATGAATGACTAAACTGCATCTTTCAATTTTACTCCGAGACCTTAAAGGTACAATGAGAGCTGGGAGTTAAATTGCTTTTAAAAAGCTCAGGCTATCGTACTGCTCAAAAGCCAAGCACGAGGGAAATATATGCCTTTAAAGAGGATTATGTCATTTGTATTGACTAAAGAGGAACTGTTCCCTCTATAAGCACCGTGGCTGCTGGCATACAAAGGTGACTGAGATACAAGCTCAGAAAGATACCTGCAGCTTCAAGTGAGCAGGCATAGAGGTCCACAAGACATTTTAACATGAGTCCATAAGGGTGCTAGGCAGGAGTCAAAGAATTAATTTGGGATTAACCAGCTGAACCACAAGGAGGAGAAACAGAAAGTATGAATTCAAGAAACATGCAGACACTTCTCTTAGTTGAAAAAAAAAACCCAAAACCATAACCAAAAGGCCTAAGAAGGGCTCTTTAAAGTAAAAAGCTCTAAACTGTAGGGGAGGGGGGGAAGGAAAAATCAAACAAACATGAACTTTTCATCCATTTTTAACATGAAAACTACACACCAATACTCTTGTGCTAAGGACTCTTACACATCTGCTTATGAGCTCTGTGCCTAGGTCATCAAAAAGACAACTATGATGCTGGGAGCCACTTACCTGTAGGGATGAATGCAGGCTGTTGCAACTGCATGTTGGCTAGAGCCTGTTGGTAGTGGAAAACGCTTGGGTTAAAGACTGTGGTGGCACCATTGTTTTTTTCAAGTGCTGGCCTCTTTGGTAAAGGTTGAAGTGCACCAGGCGGCAGGGCCTGTGGATAAGGAGTCAGTAAACACAAGTGGAATGAAACAAGGGGCCCAGATGTAGATCAAACATGCATTAAATTATCAGGGGGCCTGGCTGCAAATCACCTGCAACTGTGTCAACTTAGTGAGATGGTAAAGAGAAGAGCAGGTAAGTGACAGTAGTAGGTGAAATCTATTCACTAGGTAAGCAGTTAGTAAATGCTCTAGGAGGGGCAGAATCCAGGAGGAGGAGGAGGAGGGGTGCTAAGAGAGATCTTCTGCAGGACCGACTTGGGCACACAGGGAGAAAAGGGTTAGGAAAAGGAAGGGGAGAGGTGATCACCTGGACAAGATACTATGAGGAGCAGTTGCAGGCAACCAGCATTTAAAAACACACCAGGTAAGAGAAGTATAATAGATTTAAACCCAAGAAGATCACCATGAGCAACAAATGCCATGGAAAAAGAGATGCTTGTCTTTTCAACTCCTGCTTACGTTTGTGTGTGCATGTGTGAAAGTGTGCAGCCAACCCTGTGTCCGGGGGGTAAAGCAGTGGGTGCTGCCAGTTACATGTGTAATGTTACACTCATAGTAAAATGCATTTCCACTTGATAGTAGAGGGGCTGAGCAACATGGTCAAGAACAGGCCTGATCCTCCACTGCTCACACCAGTGGCACAGTTCAGCATCAGCTCATATGGACCTGCTCCCACATCCTAGAAGGTGGCCTCCGCCAGTTCAGTGCTGCTCACTTGTTACTAACAGTGCAAAAGCCATTGACAGCTCTTCTGTTTTTGCTTTATCACACCACCGAGCTTCTTCCAGCCTGTCAAACCTGCTCAGAGCTGGTAGAAAGCACTAACCCAACTCAGGAACTTTTCTCAGTTACTCATCATTCACCCAAGCATGTCTCAACAGCAAAGCAGTATGTCAGGTTCTCAAGAGACAGGAATGTTTCTAATGATTTACAGCTTTTCATTGTATCCGAGTAGAAAGCATGTTTTTTTTTTCTGCACACTCTGACAGAAAAGGGTCCTTTTTAATTCTGCCCTGCAGCCCTTGTGCACATAACGCTCCCACTGACGTCAGGGAGCCTTATGCACGTGGAAGTCATGTACAATCACGTTACTTCTGCCTACTTGCTCTGTATCGTGGAGCAAAGCCATGGCTGAAGTAGAGTTACCCCACTGTTTTCTGGGTTTTCTTATTAAAAGGGACAGTGAAGGGCAGGCATGGAGGAGGTTTAGCTAGTGATGGGCTGAGGCTACAAATACACAGTATTCAGATAGAAGGATACAAGTAAAGGGATCTTCAAGTGTTATGACGCTCAACACACAACAGAACATCAGTGAAAGCTTGCAACAGTTGGTCACCATCTAGAAACAGCTTTCACATTAATTTGCTATAGGAGACTGCTCACCTATAGAATGTTAAGCAAGAGACTTCCAGGTAAAACATTACACCGTCCTATCTCCGTTCACATGGTGAGTTCTGGATGGTTTTAATATTTAGAAGAAGAAAATGAGAAGAAGAAACTGCATTTGCAAAACTGCCCTGAGACATGCACACATCCTCTGCTAATGCTACTAGGTATCAGTGCCAGCAGCAGGGCTTCATCTTCCCTAATTTCTTCTGGCTGGTACCAGAAGACACCACTCAAACATGGGACAACATGAGACTGAGATACCAAAGTCTTTTGCTTAAGATTCCTATTTTAGGATGAGGTCTTTTAGGTACATCTAGACATTCCCATTTCTAGGTAAGCCCTCACTGATACCTATGTTCAGTCTGACTCTATCTACAGCTCACCTACGTAATGGCAGCTACAATCGTGTTCCTCCAGGCACGGAGCAGTGCTGCAGCTTGCAGATCCTGCAGTAGCTCCGCATGCATCAGAGGTGTTTTACAGGTTTACAGTGAGTGAAGAACTTGCTGCTTAAATCCACGCTCCGTACGGTGCACGATTGCTAAACATTCCTTTTCAAATGCTTCCAAAACCTGCCCCAGAAAAAAACCCTGCTAATTATAGCAAAGCAACTGTGCCAGGCAGGCACATAATGACTTCTGAGTCCTTGCTTCTCGGCCAAAGGCTGTCAGCCACCCCAAAACCCCCATTATCCCCTAATGGCAGTGCCAAAAGCAGAACAACTGAAGGCTTTGAGACCTTACTGAGATGTACTGGCCCTCTACAGGACAATTCAGAGCCCAGCACTGCAGTCAGAGGGAGCACACAAACAGCACCTGGCCACAGGGACATAAGGGCACAACAGACTACTCCATCATCGTCATGGAATTACAGCCTGGTTTGTGTTGGAAGGGAGCTTAAAGCTCATCAGTTCCAACTCCCTGCCATGGGCAGGGACACCTTCCACTGGAGCAGCTTGCTCCAAGCCCCATCCAACCTGGCCTTGAACACTGCCAGGGATGGAAGTCAGAACTCCCCCCATGCTGGTTACCAATCCTCCCTTGTTACTCTTTTGCAAGACAAGGCCTGGATTACATGTTTGCAGCAAACAATTCAATAACCTCAGAGTTACTCTCTGATCACTCTCTCCAGAGAGCAGATCCCACTTCCACCCCTTTGCACATAGGGAAGAGGGGCTGGGTCTGCATCTGGCTGCTTCAGCCCAAGGCACAACAATACAAAATGACCTGTGAGAAGGCAGAGGCAGCCCCCACTCCCTGGCATGCAGCAGAAGCAAGCTGAGCAGCTTCTTCTGAAGATTATACACGGCTCTTATCATCACTGTGAGTCCTTCTCTGGCACAGCCTTCCTGAAGGGTTCAGAGGAGGTGACAGACTCCAGCAACGCAGTGGCAAACCTTCAGATCCTTCAGAACAGGAGGACTAGTAAAAGTAACTTATCTGATGGGCTTTTGTTCAGTGGGGAGGTCAGGAGGGGAAGGGAGTGAACGGGTTTTCCCAGTCTCTTCAAAGAGGTGGCTCTTGGGGAGGGCAGAGAAGCAAGATCTGGGTCACTGCCCCTGCTGCCTTTGGAGCTGCCTCTGTGCCAGCTATAAGCAGTGAGGAGTGAGAGGCTCTTATGTCATTTACAGCATTAATTCCACAGCTGCTGACGTGACAGTTGGCTGAGGGTTAATTAGCAGGCAGAGAGCACACAGTGGCAATAGGCTCAGGAGGGAGACAAGCACAGGGTCCAAACCAGCAAGCAGAGATGTCAAGAGAGAGGAACGTTTGGGGAAGCAAAGAGAAAACAAACAAACAAACAAGTGAACGCATTATACAATGTATTAAGAAGACATGGAATAGGCTCATCAGCTGTTTTCATGGACCCACAGCCTGGTTTCTATTGGAAGGGACCTTAAAGCTCATCCAGTTCCAAACCCCTGCCATGGGCAGAGTCACCTTCCACTAGAGCAACTTGCTCCAAGCCCCTGTGTCCAACCTGGCCTTGAACACTGCCAGGGATGGGGCAGCCACAGCTTCTCTGTTTCTATTTTAATCTGTTTTGAGTGAATTTTCAAAGTAAAAAATGTCACTGCGGGACACGTGCTCCAGAGCTGCTCCACTGCCTGACGCAGTGGGTCAGGAGCACTCCAGGATTGGCACCTACAAGCGGACCTGCAGCCCTAGTTCTGCAGGTCCACACCATGCAGAGGTCAGCAGGAGTTCTAGTGGTAAGGGCACGACCACCAGCCAAGAAAGGAAGTTCAAGCACATGCTTAAGTGCAGTCCTAAACTGGGGACTGAGCCTGACCCAGTCCGTCTGCCTGCACCACACTGACTATTGCCAAGCATAAGTAAAGCTATTACTTGTGCATGTCACCTAAATGAAGGACTGGGTTCCTCAGAAATCCCTTCTGACTTTGGATTTGAAGTAATTCCAAATCTATTTCAGAAGGAACACCCATTTTTCTGGCATATGCTTTTTGATCCAGGAAACCCAGGCACCATTCTTCCCCTTATTAAAGTCTTACTCCTCAACAGGTATAGTAAATGCATCAAACCTTGAAAAGTCAATGAATAATGTAAGCTGTTTTGGTAGCAGGGGTGATGCAACAAGCCATCAATAAATATTTTAAAGGTTCTAGTTAGCAGCATACAAATAAGGTTAATCACATTTTTAACAGAAGCCAGGAGCATGAATAAAACATGTGTTGGCTTTGGTCAAGCAGTGCCCTACATAATGAGTGAAAAAGTAAAGATTCGATTGTGAAGAACACAAAGAGTTTTATTTCAGAAGGTTCTTTTTTCAACAAGACCCGGGCTCCTGTTTCAACAGTAGTAACAATAGTAAGAAATCTCATCAATAAACTGCAGGACAAATAAATTCTGAGTATAAATGGGCTCTTCAAATTGCATTCCAGGTAATGCTTATGCTACAAGGAGAGCAGTTGTTTAATTCCTAGAATCATCCTGGGTTTGCTTTCTGCTTCACCATGAATGCAAAGCAACCTCCTCTTTTACTGTCTTCAGAAAAGAGGGATTTAGAAAACTTTCAGTGACCTCCATCCAAAAGGAGGCAAGAACTTTAACAGCAGTTATATATAAAACCATAATGACAGAACAGATGAGGTTGGAAGGGACTTGTAGAGACCATCCAGACCAACGCCTGCTTCAAAGACGGGTCAACTACAGCAGCTTGCTGAGGGCTGCATCCAGGCAGGTTCCGAGTATCTCCATGGATGGTTTGACCACCTTCATGGTAAAGAAGTTTAAATGGGATTTCCTGAATTTCCATTTGTGCCCATTGCCTCTTGTCCTTTCACTGGGCACTACAGAGAAGAGTTTGTCTCTGTCTTCTTTATCTCCCCTAGGAGGAATTTATACATGTGGGTAAGATCCCCCAAGGCCTCTTCTTCCCTCCCCATGCTGAATATCTCAGCTCTTCCACTTCTGGAATAAATAGGTGCTATTAAACCTAATTCAACAGAACGGCAAACACTGGCTCCAGCTGGGAATTTTACCTGGCCAATCTTTCTTGACACATTTTCCCAATTGTAAGTGTTAGAGAAGTCACAATTCAAATTAAAATGGAGGTGGAACCATCTTTACCAGGTCCCAAGTATTGAATGGGTCAGGAGGTCACCCTTGGTTGGAGCCTTGTAACTTCACTAAGGTACCTGGCACAAGTCTGCTAACCTCAAACAACTGACACTTTGGCTGCTTTTAAGGCAGTGGGAATTCTGCTACCGACTTCAACAGGCCAGGATCTCCCTGAAAAAGATGTATTATGGGATGAGCAGGCTTTGCTTTCCTTGTGTACTGAAAAAGCTGAACTGACACCTACAACCTAGCCAGGGAAGATGCTGGTTCCAAGTGTTGTGTTCATGTCATGTCACGATCTCATGTCAGAAAACCACAGGGTTTGCCACCATGTCTCTAACTGACAGGCTGCACTGTGTCACCCTGGACTTCATGCTATGGTGAGCACACAGAAGGGATGAAGAGATAGGATTCATACTGCACATGCTCTCAGTCAGCCATTTACAAAGCACCCTGTTTTCCCCTAAACGCCACATGTGACACAACTGAAATATCTGATGTTAATACAGCTTGAGAAGAACTCATGCTTACCATTGCAGCTGCAGCTGTCTGGTTCACCTGGTGTTGAGCTGCCTTGATTTTGGCTTGCAGGTGTGCAGGGGGATGAAAGTACTTGCATTTCTCCCTAGAGCATCGACCTTTGATGTAATCCATGCAGACTGTGACAGTGTTTTCATTTGTGTCTATCATTGCGATATCTATGGGGTGAGCATAGCGGCAATCGTTCTCACCACGCGTGCAATTCCCACGTTGGAACTCCCGGCACACCTTCAAAGGAAGTCACAGTGTTGAGCAGAACTTTAACTCACTTCTCAGTGGTCAAGAGACAGAGTATCAGTTCAACTGACCACATTAAATCATGTGCATATTCTACACCCATGCTTAGGCAGCACACAGACCAAAAGTCACAGGCACAACTGGTGCTAACCATGACTGGTTCAGGGTATGAAAAACGCCACAACATTATCAGGGCCTACTACCAAGCACAAGGGAAATACAAAACTTGTATAGAATGGAAAACCACCTCAAGAGGTCAATGTTTTACTAAAACTTCTGGAGCTCAGGATTGCTGCCACTTCTAAAGCTTAAATGTTACAGCTCTGCCCCTTGTGTCTCACCTGGGTTACATGGTTCTTATGGAGCACACTCTTGGGTACAGCCTTTCATTCTAAATGTTCCACACTGCTTCTATTTGCAACAAGTACATGCTCCTAAATACAAGCAGCCTCTTTCACATAAATAATCTCACTGCCCTCCACAATGAAACAGTGGCATTAGTGACTGCATTTGATCACACTGCAGTGTGCCTGGGAGGTGTTGCCAGAATTTCTGGCTTTATGAATATCCTGAAGATCCTCCTAAGTTGTGACCACTGAAGCATCAAAGCAGAGAAAAAGGTTTCCTTGTCTGAGGAACTGAGGGGAACTGCTGAGGACTACAGCTGATGGTGCAGGTTACGTACTTGCGTACTGTAAGACTGAGTGTGGAGAAAGGTGAGCTGTCAGCAAGGCACAGAAAGAACATGACACAAACCAACATGCTTTGAAATGATACCCTTCCCTGTGTTACAATTTACACTTGCAGGGATCTCTGAATTCAGGTCCTCAGCCTTTATGTCCTGCAGAGCCTCTGCTTAAGGTCTGAAAGACATTTGCAACTCCTCCAACATTAAGTGCCAGCAAACTCAGTCAAGTGTGGGGAGGGAGAGACATTTTTGCAGTGCCCCATGCTTGCAACTCCCAACAGTGCAATGCTGAAAGCTTTCTGTATGAGCTCAGGAAAGCCACCTCTAGGCAAGGGAAGCGCCTGGTACTTCCAAAATGGCTCCCACTCAGCTCAGTGAAAGGGCAAACCATCCACTTGCATTTTTTAAGCACAGAAAATAACAATCCCAGCCTGCTCCAACACCCACTGCAATCACAAGGGTATTTCCAAATTCCCAGTGACTTTCAAAGATTTGGGATCAAGCCTTGCATGAGAATCTGCTCAAGCACAGAGCAGCAGTACTGTGCTAGGAAAACTTCAAGTTAAACTCTGCACTGTGCTACATCAAGTCATTCTAGCAGAGAGCAGCAGCTGGGACCACATTGTTCACTCCTATCAGCAGCATCATATCAGACATCCAAATACCTCCAGTTTATCCGTACGCATCAGTTTCTGCCCAGCAGAGCCTCCTGGTACTGTAACAGTAGGATTTCCAGAAACCAGGACAGGAGTATTTGGTAACAGCTCTGCAGGAACCAAGCCCATCCCAGGAGAAACATGACTCAGGTAGGGACTAAAAGCCATCGTGGGGCTTGTTGCAAGCGATGGAGTCACAGGAAACGTTGTCTGGGGATGGAAAGAAGAAAAACAGAACATTAGTTAAAAAGCTGTACCTTGGATTACCCACCAAAGCCTTGCATCAAATCAATCCTTTTAGACAACTTGATTTGCAGTATCAGATGCTGGGCTCTCCAATCTATTCATTTACCACTGTTTCCTTGTGATCCATTCGCTCCTCCTGACTCACAGATAGTGACTCATAGGAACACAAGGCATCTCTATTTGTCAGATCAAAGCATATTGATGATCTTTACGGTTTAATGACACAATTAAGGATTTCATGCCAGCAATTACGGCAGGTCCAAATTAAACAGACTTCTCATTCCCAAACAAATGTCTCGGTTTCTGGATGTCTACACTGCAATGCTGTCCCCATATGGGTGCCCCAACGTAAACTGCAGCTGCACAACCTGGAAGGAGAAAATCCCGTCCGCTATCTCACAGAATCCCAGCCTGGTTTGTGTTGGAAGGGACCTCAAAGCTCCTCCAGCTCCAACCCCTGCCACTGGCAGGGACACCTTCCATAGAGCAGCTTGCTCCAAGCCCTGTGTCCAACCTGGCCTTCAACACTGCAGGGATGGGGCAGCCACAGCTTCTCTGGGCACCCTGTGCCAGAGCCTCAGCAACCTCATAGGGAACAGCTTCTGCCTAAGAGCTCATCTCAGCCTCCCTTCTGGCAGTTAAAGCCATTCCCCTGTCCTGTCCCTAAATCCTTTGTCCAAAGCCCCTCTCCAGGTTTCCTGGAACACCTTTAGGCACTGGAGCTGCTCTGAGGTCTCCCTGGAGCCTTGTCTCCTCCAGGTTCCACTGCATCTCTGGGTTACAGTTAAAGCTGCTCATGTTTGCAGGCACAGGTGATGCTGTCCTTGGTAACCACAGCCTCTACTTGGCAATAAATACAAGTGGGTTTACAAAATGGCCTGGGGTGGTTTTTCTGGCCATACATATCATCCTCTCATTGCTTTTGTTTTAATACTTCTAGTCCTGGTGGCTTCTAAAAGAAACCACACATGGACAGTGTGCATCTTCATCCCTTCATACACTGCTGCCTGTGATCTGAAAGCAGCCAGCCCACAGGAACAGCAGCCAAGCTGTTCTGATCTCTCTTTAACTTAATGATGGCCTCTTTCTAAGGTCAGAGTGACAGCAAACAGCTCCTGAGCTGATGGGAAAGGGGACAACAGGTCACTGCCAGCACATGTCCTTCTTTCTATGCCTCAGCGAGGAGACAGCCTCCTTAATCAGCAGTGCTGGGCACTTCAAGTGCAGCAGAATAATCCTCTCCCTGGCAGAGATTCCCAATTTTCCTTCTTTTGAATCCAAGGTAAAACCTGCTTCAGCTGATGGGAGATTTCAACCATTAAACCTAGAGATCCTCCAGTTCATGGCCCTGGATGAAATAGTCCTCTTTGCTCTTTCAGTTCGCTGTGGCTCCCAGACACGTTACACCTCCTGCTGCTGGAAAAGCTCTATCAGGATCTTCAAACACAGTGACTCCCTCAACACTTCCGTTAGACTGGTTTCTTTTGTGCATGTACCAGTAATTACAATGGCATCCGCTGAGCTTCTGTCACCCTTTGCACTGTAACGCTATTTTAAGGAGCTTCTCCAGCCCAGCCTGTCTGCACAAGGTTATGCTAGGGCCTGATACATTGCAAGCCCCTCTTTTAAGTACCTGTAGTAAATCTTGCAGCACATGTGGCTTGCACAAATGTGGGCAAATCTACTCTATGTTTTTCCAGCACCTAATACAGAAGGAGCCTGGGTAAGGAGTCAGGAGCCGTAAGGAGGAAAGGGGGATGTTTAGAGCTATGGAGCTTGTCTTCCCAAGTATCACACCAGACCATGGCACAGCTGATTTTGTTAACAAACCAGAAGCTGCATTCAATTTGCTCAGCAGAAAGTGTGCTAAAGCTGGAGAGCAAACACAGCATGGGTGAGAGGAAAAAGGCTGATGTGGTGCCCAACACATGCACTGCCTCAGCCAGGATGTGTTGATTCCCAGTTACCCCAGACCCTCCAGAGGGAAAGCCTGAAAATGAGACCCAGCATAAATGCAAAGGTGTTGATGGCCTGAAGGAGGGCACACAGGGCGCTGCTAAGCAGCTACACATGGAAAGCACAAAACCACCAGCCCAGTGGCAGCTTTTATTACAGTCTGGTGACAGAAACGTGTAAGATAAAGATCTCACACTGACAAGGATGAAGGCCCTGAGACTGCAAGCATAAATGATGCTGGTCAGTAGAAGAAAGAAACCTGTGTTCCTTCCAATGCAACTGCATGGGGCTGGCTGTAAAACCACCCTCTAACATGAAGCCTCTAGCATGCCAGAGTGAAACCAGCCAAAGCATCAGCTACCTACTGTCACAGATGCTTGCTTCCTCAACCAGATCACAAAGACATACTCCTAGCTCAAAAGATCTCTCCTTTATGGGTTGCTGTAAAGTCAGCTGTTAGTGCCCCACAGCACTGTCTCCTGGCAGACACCAGCTCCCAGGTGAGCCAGGGTACATGTGTTTGCTCATTCCTAGCATGTCTTTGACTAGAGCCTGAGAGATGGATGGGTTTTCACTGCATGAAACAAATGCACGCTCCAAGCACCTGTTGAAATCTGCTCCAGCACTTGCCCCAAGCATCACTGCCCAAGCAAGTTGCTCACTCTATGCTTCAAACCATCCATCAGCACCAAGGGGATCAAGCATCAGCAGGGTCCCGCTGCCCCAGAGGGGACTCAGGGCTGGGTTACAGGCTGGGGCATCTGCAGGGACATGGCTGATCACAGTTGTGAAGACCTCGACAAGAATAAAAGATCACTGAATCACAGAACCAGCCAGGCTGGAAAAGCCCTTTCAGCTCATCCAGTCCAGCTGTTCCCAGCACTGCCAAGGCCACCGCTGACCATGGCACTGGGGCCTCATCTCCACGGTATGTGAACACTTGCAGGGACGGTGACTGCAGCACTGCCCTGGGCAGCAGTTCCAATGCTG
>JASSUY010028087.1:19798-36131 GCA_032466535.1 Forpus xanthops | reverse complement strand
GCCCCTTTCAGATACTGGAAGGCTGCTATGAGGTCTCCATGCAGCCTTCTCTTCTCCAGGCTGAACAGCCCCAACTTAATAAAATTTTCTGCTTTGGTTTAGTGTTCTCCTGAATTACAGCATCGTTCTTCCTAATGCATGTAAAAACATGTCATTCCTTAGTACCCCTAATTTTGGTAACTGCAACGAGAATGCATGGTAAGCTGCAAGATTGTGACTTCTTAAAGAGGAGGTGTGCATCCTTATGGTTTTTTGCATTTCTTTTCTAAATGCTGCTGTGGAGTTCGTGTTTTAATTCACATTCACTTGCATCCAATTAGATGTGCACTTTTGTGATACTTAAAACCAATTTAACTGCAAAACTGAGTAAGTCAAATTTTAATATGGAAAAGTAATCTTGCTATATTTTGATGGATTTGTTCTGTTGCTATTTAAAGAGAATTAATTTTCTTTTGTCTGTTCTGAAAACTGGCTGTATGAGGTAATGTTAGTACTGGATATAGTATTTACAGACCCAGGGTATAATTAGTTTTTAGTTATAGGACTGTGGAATTGTCTTACAGCTGTTTTATGTAACAGATTCTCCTGGTTATATGTTTTATCTATTGTTGCCATAAGCACATAACACCATAATCATGTCTGCATAGGGCATGTCTTAAATGTTTGCATGCGGATAGAACTTAGACTTTCCCTGTTGTGGCACTAACTGGCCATGTGGCACTAGCTGTAGTCATGGTGGATTTACAGGGGTATTTAGAAACTAAACCAATGTTACAACTGTGATGCTTATTTGAGGATGATAGTGAGGCATCAGTGGAGCACATGCTGTTGGAAATAGGCAGATCACAGAATCATAGAATGGTTTGGGTTGGAAGGGACCTTAAAGATCACCTAACTCTAATCTCCTACTTTGCTTTAGTTATTAATAATCATAAAATGGTTTCTGTTTTTTTTTTTTTTTTGTAATAAGATTGTGGCAGTCCACAAGCAAAATGATCTATGTCATATATCGGTGGTAAAATAATTACAATATACATTTGGGAGATATCAGTCAATATGACTGTTGTAAAGCTCAACAGCAGCTGCCAACAGTTCACCTGATGAGTTCTGTGGGTGGTATAGCTATGCAAAAAAGAAAAATATCATGTTTTTCCACACAGGTCCTGGATATGAAATTTGAATTAAGTCTCTTAAAAATGAAATGGAATGTAATGTTCTAGGTTTGAAATACAAGCTAAAGATGTTGAGCTGGTCACTGCAGGCAGCACTATATCCTAGTTGAGAGCATAACAAAGAACTGGAATGCCCTCCAGTGATCTTTAAAGTTGTGAATGTAATGAGTAGTGTGCAGTTTGTTGGTAAAACCATTACTTGTTAGCTTCCTTCAAGAAAAAAACAAAACCCAAACGATGATTCATTCAGGAAGTCCACTGGTTTGATCAAAAAAATAAACCCTGTGACTTCTGACCATAATGAATCGATTGCAGTGTCACAGATGTAAAAGGAATGTCCAAAATGAGCTCTGAAATAAAATGTAAGTGAAAAAACACTCTGAAAAGTCAGCAGAAGGCTGCTGTTTCTGTAATAAACTCTACAACATATAAAGGCTAAAATGTATTTTGGATGGGTTGCTTTGGGTTTCTTACTTCACCAGTAACAGACTGTGAAACCTGAATCAGTTTTTCTGTGGATAATAGGGGGTTTATTAGAGGATAACCCAAATTCATGCTGATAAAACATGGTAGCACTTTATTCATTTACAGTCCATAGACATTTTCAGCAGTAGTGAAGATGTAAATGACTGAAATCCATGCTCTGATGACCTAAACACCGAAGTTCTGAGCTAACACATGTGGAGCCTTCTCCCTTGGCTTTGACCCAGTTTTGTTGGAGTGTGTTTCTTACTCCTTATACAGCCAGATCTTGATGGTCTAAATTTGAAGAATCATCATCACTTAGGTACAATTGTGAAATTAAAAGAGGGAAGAGGGTAGAAGTGTTTTTTAGGTTTTGTTCATCTATTTTCCTCTGAGCCGTATTGAGGAGAACACAAGGTAGTTCTCTTTCACTTAATTCATTTCTTCCAGGTAAACTAGAAAATGGAAGGCTTTTAAGAATTTGTATTTGGACAAATTTAATGTTTCTTACTGTACTAAAATAAAATTAAAATTATGCATGGTATTACTGGGGTGCTCTATAGATTCATACTGATCTTCATAAGAGATCACTGTTTAGTTTGATCTCTTGTGTCAGGAGTGTTAATTTCACTTGTTTCCCTAGATGGAGGTAAGTAAATTGTGTCAGGCTGAAGTGTGTCTGCTGGAGTGCTTGTTTTCATTTGAAGACGCTGGGAGTGGGATGAGGGTCCATTTCCTTTGGTAATGAATTCCACTTCTTTGTTGTCCTGGGTTCAGCAGTAGCAGGCATTTTTCTCCCCCTTCGTAGGTGGTGCAGCGCTGTGTTTTTGACTTTCAGCCTGGGAACAGCGCTGATAATGCTGATGTTTTCAGTTACTGCTCAGTAATGTTTAGTCTGACCAAGGACTTTCTGAGTCTCATGCTCTGCCAGGGAGGAGGGAAAGCCAGGAGGAAGTAGAGACAGGACACCTGACCCAAACTGACCAAAGAGGTATTCCATACCACAGGACTTCATGCCCAGTATATAAACTAGGGGCAGTTACCCAGTAGGGCTAGTTCACTGGTCTGTCGGGCTGGGTATCGGTCAGCAGGTGTTGAGAGGTGGTATCCTCTTCCTTTGTTGTTTCTGTTATTATTGGTGATAGCAGCAGTGGTTTGTGTTGTGCCTTAGTTACTGGACTGTTCTTATCTCAACCTGTGGAAGTTGCATTCTTTCGATTCTCCTCTCCATCCCTCTGGGAGTGGGGGGAAGGAAAGGGGGGAGGAGTGAGTGAGCGGCTGCATGGCTGAGTTGCTAACTGGGCTTAAATCACAACATGAAGCCATGTCGGCTGTCATCAAGCACCTTGTTGTTTTTCATGTTCCTTAGCATGCCTTCCAGCAGAATCTTCTCCAAGATCTTGCCAGGCACAGAGGTGTTGACTGGTCTGTAGTTCCCCAGCTCATCTGTTTTCCCTTTCTTGAAAATGAGGGCTATATTTCCCTTTTTCCAGTCATCTGGAACTTCACCTGACTGCCATGGTTTTTCAAATATGATGGACAGTGGCTTAGCAACTTCATTCACCAGCTCCTTCAGGACCCGTGGATCGACTTCATCAGGTCCCATGACTTCGTGCATGTTCAGGTTCTTAAGATGATCTCAAACCAGATCATCTCCTACAGTGGGCCTAAGGTCTTCATTCTCACAGTCCCTGTGTCTGTCTGCCACGACTTGGGTGATGTGGTCAGAGCATTTGCCAGTGAAGACTGAGGAAAAGAAGTCATTAACAGCCTCCTCCAAATCCAGGGTAGAAATATATGCCAACTATTTGGAAATACAGATGATAGGAACTGAGAGCAAGCTCAATTACCCATGCTATTTTCTTACTTGCTTTCCTTCTGATGTGGGTTTCTGATTTACAATGCTAGGGATTGACCTTTCCCTTTCAAAAAATCTGATGTGGAGAAATAGATCAGTGTTGGAGAAATTGCTATCACTTCCAATAGAAAATTCTAATGACATTTAATATAATGTGTAATGTTCAGAAGCTGGACTCTATCCCCCTTCATACCAAAGATTATTTTCTTTTTAATGGAGTTATAAGCCACGTTTGCCTCAGTAGTTAGATTAAGTTGTTCCTGTTTCTCAGCCTTCCACTTGTGTCCATCCCTATACTGTGGTCAGCAGCAGAGCTCTACCCCAGGGGAGTGTGAGTGGCTACACTGTGCTCCCAGCACTGGGGGGTTGGAGGGGAGTCTGCTTGAAAATAAAAGTGCCTCCTTCATTCAGATTTCTTCCAGTGATTTTATTGGTACCGCTGATGAGCAGCAGATTGCATGAATGTGAAGAACAAGAGATAGAGGTCATGAAAGAGATGAGGGAGAGGGATTTGATGCCATTTTAAGTTATTTGCAAGATTTTGTTACGATTATTTGAGCCAACAAGAGAAGAAGATCCAGGCTCAGTTTTCTACATCTTTAACCATAAAAGGGCTTTTATTTTTGAACAATAAAGCTACTTGTTAGCCTGGTTAGCCAGAAACTCATCATATTACACTTCACTGGAATCTGAATTAGTCTGCCAGGGAGGTATCCCTGTATTATTGTTTCTGTTTTTATACTTTGTCTGTAGGCATTCACTGTTGGCTGCTTTTGGGAAGAAAAAAGGACATCAACGCTCAATTGATTTTTATGGTTCCTTTTTAACAGTTATTAGCAAGAAGCATGTTCAGTTAAATCTTGTCAACAAAAGTAACAGCTATGGCAGAGTATGGATTGGAAATTGCTGATCCAGGTGACAAGCTATATGTTATTGCAATGACTTGGTAAAACAATTATCAAATGGATTTACGAACACTTATAAAAAAAGGCTAAAAAATAAATCCTGATGGTACGCATGGGGTCAAGAGGACAGTTACTTATTATGGTTTCATCCGATAACAGTGTATCTCATAATGGAGAAACAGCAATTTATTTCAACATAGATTTAATACTAGCTCTTTTGCACAGCTTTATATCAATTTGTAATGACATGGTTACCATTCCAGCTTACTAAAATTTAAGTGTGTTGCTTAAAGTTTAAAAACAAACTGGGGGAGAGACAAAGAGACTGAGGTTAGAAAAACACCCCCGAGGCCATGCTGCTTGTTTTTCTTGCAATATTTCTTAGGGAAAATGATGTGGTTGATATGAATTTCAAGTCAGACTTGAGTTAAACTGTTTGAGAAAGAAGGTACCAGCAGGCTTCCGGGGCCAGGCCAGATGACACACAGCATATTACCTTCACAGACTGATTTTTTGGTATTTCCAAAGCAACTTCATTAAACTTCCGCTGTTACTTAATGAAGTCTCTTATCCATGTACGATACCTCTTTCTTGTACTTTTGATTCATTTAAAAAAAAACTAGTGTTGTTGCCTAGATAGAAAGAGGCAGAGAATTTCATTTTTAGATTATTTACTTCCAAAATGTTGTCTGTATAGTATTACTGGAGGATTTGGGGTCCTCGACATTTTTGTAATGTAAATTATCATCTTTTTCTGCAGATATTTTCAATTTTATGTCTGTAACTGATACTACTGCATATACTATTTACCATTTTCTCAGAGAAAACTTGAAATACTTTGAATACTTGCCTGTTTAAGGGATAACTTTACAACACAATGCACGTAGTTTCTAACCATTTCAGAGAGATAAAACATAAGGCACCTTGAAGAAATTAATTTTTCATACAGGATTTATTTCTATTGAATATCAATTTGAAAGTTATAATACACCTCCCAGGAAGCTCTGCAAGCTTGGAGCCCCTCACCCTGAGCAGACTGTGTGGCAAGGACCCCAAATACCCATCTGAGGGGCCACCAGAGAGCAAGCAGGCTTCCATGAGGATCTGACTGCATAAAATACAGTCACTGCAGGAGTCTTCCCTTCAGAAATCTGAGTTTGTCAAACTGGCATTCTAGGATTACTTTATTTTTAATCTCATCCACAATTACTCAGCTACTCTAATCAGTGCTGGAGAGGGCTGAGAGTCAACAGTCCTATTTATAGTCAGTGTAACTTTCTTACTTAGGAGTAAGAAAACAGTAATTTACATTACTTTCAACATAAATGCACACTATTGTTATTTTGATGGAAAGGTCAGCGAACTAGAAAAAGTGCTTTAAAAAAAATATTTAACTAGCCTATCATTTCCATCCTCTGATATTTTAATTGTTTCATTTCTCTTGATGCTTATAATATCAAACATTAGCCTTTTAGAACAAGGTGTCTGTCTCAGGCATACTGTCTCTGCATTTTCAGTTAAAATAGTACTGGTTTTCCAGGAATGAAAGCAGGGGAAAATAGTTTAATTTCTTATGCTTGAATAAAACCATACAGTCAGAAAATTCCAGCTATCCCTGCCCTATGCTTTGGAGTGGTTTGGCAGGATCAGTTTGAATTGTGTCAGGTGTGTTTCCAACTCTCCTGCAAAAGTGAGCTGAAATGTAGCTGACTTAGAAAAATTTCACATATGTGTTCTCTGTAGGTGTTTGTT
The DNA here is from genome assembly GCA_032466535.1 of Forpus xanthops. Taxonomy (NCBI): domain Eukaryota; kingdom Metazoa; phylum Chordata; class Aves; order Psittaciformes; family Psittacidae; genus Forpus; species Forpus xanthops. The sequence continues at coordinate 29,979 of JASSUY010028087.1, read as the reverse complement.
AGTAACTGAACTGGTCAAATTGGTACCTTCATTCTGGAGATGCAGGAAATACACATGGCTTTCCTGCAACTCCTGTATCTGAAGAAAGAAAAGGACTTCCTCATTGGTAACTGGGTAACATGACAGAAGAAAAAATAACACCAGTTGTCATGATGAAGAAGCATCCTAAAAGGGGATAGTGATGCAAAACAGGCAGAGAAAATAATCTGTTAGACCAAACTATAGGGATAGAGGAAATTGCACTATGGAAAATGAGGAAGAAATTCCTAATAATTTCTTAAGAACATTAAATTCTGCATTAGGGATAGGACAAGGCTTTTAACCTAAAAGAGGATAGATTTAGACTAGCTATCAGGAAGAAATTCTTCACTGTGAGGGCTTTGAGGCACTGGCACAGGTTGCCAAGAGAAGCTGCGGCTGCCTCATCCCTGGAAGTGTTCAAGGCCAGCTTGGGTTTTGATCAACCTGATCTATTGGGAAGTGTCCTACCTGTGGCAGGCAGCTGGAACGGGATGAGCTTTCAGGTCCCTTCCAACTCAAACCATTCTGTGATTTCCCGCTGAGATTACTTGTGATCCCCAAAGTTTCCTCCATCAGCACTGTCCAACACAACCTACGGACCTTGGAGTTCCTGGCAGAAATGCCCTAGCCTAACAGCACCCAGGGATATCCTACATGTCACAGGAAAAGAGGAGCCAATATGAACTTCAGAGCTAAAGCCAACCCCAAGGACCAAAACAACTAAGAAAAAGAACTACAATAGCAATCTTGATTTCTGCATTTAAATTGTAAATGAGTGTCACATACAAAGCTAATGCATTCGTTGTTATATTTGTCTAACCTGGACATTAGGAAGCTAATGGAGCTAAACAAAAATTGTTAAAAATACATGCATAATACAAAATAAAACAAAGAATCAGAGATCTGGCTCACACCCCCACACACAAAAGGAGTTTCTCACTGTTGTTATGCATTGATCTCTAAATTGGTATGCAGTCAGCCCTCTTTACCAGATTGACAAGGCTGATGAAACACTCATCACTGTTAGCATCACTGTGTACCTACTGTCACACAGCCCTATCACCAGAACTGTCCCCAAATGCATGAATTTTATTCTGATTAGAAAAAAACTATGGTGCACTCATATACATATTGCTGAACAGATGCTGCAGGTTTCCTGAAAAAATCACTTTAATCTCCATTTCTATTCAAAATACTTCCAATTCTGTTTCAAGTGTCACCAGTATTAGAAGTAATATACAACAGACTTCATGGACTTTCAGGCTTGCAGCAAATACCTTCTCTGGTTGTAGCAGTGAAAAGAAGACACAACTTTATAAATGGGGTTTTCTTTCCAAATTTGGAAAACATAACATAGCAGCTGTCATTGATACTAAAATCTCAGATGTACAAATACACTATAATTTACTTTGCAAAAGCAGAAATGGTGTAGTCATACGACACTGTATAGTTCTGATATTACCTCTGAGGCAGGAACCTTAACAAGAATGCTTATTTTACAGATTAGCAAAGGAAAAACTAGGGAGAAGAAACCTTTTTTTTCTTCATCTTTGTTTTAAGGCAAAAAGCAAAAAACATTACCTGTTAAATATCAAGAAGTCCAAACCCAGCAACCCTTCTGCTTCAATTTAGTTTAAATCAAAAACCCAGTGCAACTGTTTTTTGGTTTTTTTTTGTTTTTTTTTTTTTTTTAATTGTATTTTATTTTTTTAAGAAATCCTAACTGAAAGCTTGGGACATATCTCATTTTGGAAGACAGTAAATGAAAACTTTCCATAGTTTCTTACCTGGTGAATTATGGAAAGAATATTGTTGCCTCCTCTAATTCAGGCTTTGCTAAACAAACTATTGAATTTTCCTATGCTTTTAGCATTAAGAAGACAGGGCAGGTCAAGAATGTGGACAGCCCAATGCTATGCCTCACTGCCTACAGGAAAAGCAATGTTCCTGTCACGCACAGCCAGCACGACACTCTGCTGGGAGTGACACTGCCCTCCACTCCACCAGAGAAGTATCCTGGCTGCAGCAGCAGCCAGCCATCAGTACAGTGACAGCAGCAAGAACTAATAGTGCTCACAGAAAAGGCAGCATTATCACAGCAGAATTTATAATCTTGTTATGCCCCCAACAGCCCATGTACTTTCAATACATTTAGAGTATTGGACTGTTGCTAATACCAACAGTAGGCAGAGGAAAACGGTAACATTTGCGATTCAAGTGTTTGTATTTGTGAATTTTAATTTACTTCCTACTAGGATTATCTGCTTTTAGTTTCACACTTGTAAGCACACAGGCTGGATGAGCTAGAAGGCTTGAACAGAATTTTCAAGTTAACAGCAGATCCTAATCTTGCCTTGAAGGAAAGCACTGGTGTGAGCTGATCTAATCAGATACTGATGTGAGCTGACTTAACCCTAAGTTTCCTATTTCACTATTATTTATGAAATCCCTGTCATTCTTCTAAGCCTGTAATCTTTTCTAAATCAATAAGGAATATATGCTCTAATGAATATAATCATTTCTTTGATACTCTTTGAGTAGAGTGACATAATTTACTCTGTTTCATACAACTATCTATAATAGATTTAATGATGGCCATATTGCTAACTTTGCTTGGATTGAAAACATCAAAAATTAGGATCTACTTATCCTGCAAAAAAAAAGGTACTGCTGATGAGAGACTGATACCACTGAAATCCTTGGAAGTTGCTTTGCAGCAATGAGATCAATCTGAACAGCAAATTTATGAGTCAGGGCAGCCCATGCTTAATGATCAGCATGGGATAGTAACGTCTGTGTGCAACTTCCCAAATACGTGCGTCTATCCCTGGCTGTTGAGGGTGGAGAGAGGGTCACAGCAGCTCACCTGATGATTCCTCATTAGAACTGATCTAGTAACAGTCATCTGTGAAGAATGTCTGTGGAGACTCCCTCTAAAATCAAAACTTCCTAAATGCTTTTGTGCTTAATTAAAAACTGTGGATTAAAAGCTAAATAAATCTGGAAATGAGTTATATTTGTTGTTCAAAGTACAGTTAATACATTATTAAAAAGACTATTCCAGAAAAGTTCAGGTTTCTCATAAACCTTGGTTTTAATTAGCAGTGGCATTTAAAAGCATGAAAAGTGAAATACTTGCCTAAAAATCCTTTTTATGGTTACAACCTTTGAGGAATAATGTCATTTTTTTGCTACATTGTATATAAATAGATTATTTTTTTCCCCCCAAGTGTCTTTCACTACACTTGTATGAGAAACATGAAATCTAGATAAAAGCTCCCCATAAAAATATTCATCTCAGAATAATTTTTTTAAAAAAACTTGGTTTATCTATGGTAGAATAATATAAAACAGAGAGATAAGATGTATTGGCATAAATCTGTTCCAGGCCACGAGATATTATTACTGCAATACTTTTAAAGCCCTAAAAAAAAAGATTTATAAATGAAAACAAAGGAATACCTGTAACTACCTCATGGGACCAGAATTCTCTGTAAGCATATGCTCAGAGAACAGACTGATTAACAAACAGTATTTCCTACAGAGCAATGAGAACTTGATCTGATTTCTTTATGTTTCCTTTTTATTTTTAAGATGAATTGGCAGTCCTTTAGTTTTTGCCAGTAAAGGGGCCACGCTCTGTGCTTATTCTCAACAATGTCAAAGATGTTTTCTGTTCATTCTGCTGGCAGTGAATTTCCTTATTCAACTTCATATACTGGAAAGAGACCTTTGCATATTCAAAAAAAATCAGATTAATTTTAATTCCTGGGCTGGTTTTAGGGCTTCTTCTCCAGAATACAATTATTGTCCCTGCTCATGTCAGGGGTTGGAACAAGATGATTTTAAGGTGCTTTCCAACCCAAACTATTCCATGATTCTATGATTCTAGGTACTATGTTTTTTCTTTTTTTAATTAATGCTCTGTTTGGTTAATGACAGCAGCAATTCTTTTGTTTCTGTCTAGGCCCTTATTCTCCTTTTGCTGTATAGTGACCTGTGCTTTTCCCTACCTTTGTCACTTTTAATTAGCACACAGTAAATTACAGGAAAAAATATAGAGCATGCAGGTGAGAAAAACCATCTTCTTGGATGGAACAACCTGCTGTCTGTAGTTATGAAAACAGCCAAAATATGATGAGTCCATTGCTACAATGAAGTGGCAAGCTTAGATAACTGAAAGTAAGTAAATGAAGAGTGCTCTGGAGCATAAACTGTACAGTTCCTGGCATCCTTTAGCAGGTTAACCTCTTGTAGGCAATGCCAAGCCAATCCCCTTAATGCATTCATTTTCCCTTAGTGCACCCCAGTGCAAGAATTCACTTGCCAGAGCCTTCCTGCTTCTGGCAATTAGTTTCTATTGCAAGGAGTCCCTGCCCAGACAGGAGTTAATTCAACTAACTCTATCAAACTGCTGTTTCTGGCAGAGAAAAGGCACCTACTAAGTCAACAAATAGAACTTCCAGTGCTAAACTTTTATCTTCATTCGAGACTATCTGTGCTGTAGCTAGGTGTATGCTCCAGACTCTTTCAGGACAAGACTAAGGCTTGTCCCCTGCCTGCTTCCAGACAGAATGGGATGTGTGAACTGAAAAGAGGTACAATAGTTCCCCCTGTCCTTTTCCATGATTATAACAACTGCTGGATATTATACAAAGCATTATCTATTGTTTAGTATATATAGAGGTGCGAAGACAGAAAGGGCTGGAAAAGCCTAGTTACCAGACAAAGCTTTTAAAACCCTGGGACACACACATACAGAAGACAGAAATGGAGGCAATGTATGACATAATGCAGAAAGATCAGTATGCACTGAGTTTATACGGACTGCTGTCTTGGCGGTTCATCTTTACATGCTATTAGATATATACCACCAGCTGGAAGAATAGTGAACTGACTTAAGATAGATACAAATGTAAAAGCTGTAGAAATATTAATCTCTTTCCCTAGTAAGTAATTAAAATTTAAGTAGCAATATAAGTAAGAAACTTGATTTTGATTCCTTATAAATCAGTCATACCTCACATTTAGAAAAAGCTAAATGAGCTCAGAGTTTTTCCAGTCCAATTTTACAAAAATCTATTTTAGGGCAACAAAGCAATGCTGCTTTCCGGGGGTGCATGACAATGAACTTATTGACAAAGATTAATTTTCACGTAGATAATTCTTACCCTTACATGTCACATCTGAACACATAACAGTATTACTATTTTCAAATCATATTTTCTATTTGGCATGTAAACTAATATTGTCAACAATGCTGATAACCATCTTTCCCCACAGCTATGATATAAACAGATTATTATCTCTATTCAGAAAAGCATGAATGCATAGTTTTAATGTGTGCAATTTTTATAATCACTACTCTTGCACAGCTAATGTGTTTCCTTGTGTCACATTCCAAACTTTGGTCTTTTTTCCTGTTACACTGTTGGTTCTGGCTCTTCTATTCCCATTGTACTGTGTCCTTATTTACCAGTCCAGGTTTTGGTGCCATTTGCTGAGTCATGCTGATTTTTTAGTCTGAATCTACAGGTAGCAGTGCCTTAGTCATTAGAGGCTACATGTACTCCTCCTGTTAAAAACTATGACAACGATCTCTGTCAGCATAACAACTAAACCCAACTCCCACGACTGAAATACCTGAAAGCAAAATTCCGCATTCTATTGGAGAATAAGCTGAGTTCTCTTGAATGTTCAGATTCAGAGAATAACTCCAGCATATACAAAGGTTTTTTTGGTCTTGTAATTCAGCTATGATAGTTGGATCACAGGTAAAAAATTCAGAGAAAGGAATCTATACAAATATTTGGTAAAATTCTGGGCCAAACCCAGGAAAAAAGTACAAAACTTGCACTAAATTCATTAAGCCACAACTTCAGAATTCCAGTCTCCCACAGCAAATTGAGCAATTCCAGGATATTATTAACTATTAAATGCAAGAGCCTGTCCCTGCACATATAAAAACATACAAAATATATATAGTTAAAAAAAAATCTGTCTACTAGTAAGTGTATGTATACATAGATTATAAAACTTTCTTGTTCTGAATAATATTAGATGTGGATGAATTTTTATTGATTGATTTGTGCAAGACCACAAATCTTTCTTATCTTCTTTCTCTTATGCTTTTGATAATGCAAAGAATATGCAAGTAGGAGCTATTTTGATACTTTCTGATACCTACCTTCATATATGGAGTTAGTTCCTCAAGCTGTTTGCTGCAGTCTGGAAATCTTCCTTCTCTATAGATCAACTGTTCCATGGCATCTTCTTCCACTATCTCGATGCAATCATGGCAAAATGAAGCCCTGCCTGAGATGTGCCCTCCACATGCCAGTTAGCTCAACAGAGGAACAGTTTTGTGTACCAAAATCAAAAGGGCAACTCTGAGAAGCAAGCAGCCCCTGTGCTGGTGCAGGCAGTAAGAGAGGATCCTGCTGCCTAGGTAAAACCTCTATGATATACAGAGCCTGCAGGTTCCCTCAGCATTTCTGCCTTTTAATCCTCCTGCCAGTAGCTTCTGGGATCCCCTTCAAGAAGCAGGATGTGCAGGTAGCTTTTCTGAGCCTACAAAATAAGGTCAGTGGAAATTTTGATGTTTGATGTCTGCAGGTTCTGGTTACACAGCCTGAATGCTCTGTTCAGTTTAGGTGTCGTAATTTACCTCTGCAATTCAGTACTGCCATCTCAGTTGTGAGATATGAGCAAGGCAGTGTCTCCCCCCTCCCAGATAATAAATGCTTAATTTTGAGTTGTCTTTTCTATATTTAGTTATAAGATTTGTTTCATTTACCATTTGAGTATTTTTTGGTACTTGTACGGTGCCTTTGATCCGCATTATCAAGATTTATCTCCACATTCATAGAAATCAGAAATATTGAAGAAAAGTGTTGAGAACATGTTAAAATTAATGATCCTAGAAAATCAACTTTAAAGACAAAAATCCTAATCTAAGAGAAGCATGACAATTTACAGAAATGAAAGCTTTTATGTGAAGAAAACATGTTTGCATATATTAGTGTATATAGTATTGCTGGTCAGAAACATTCAAACCTCTTTACGTTTACATGTGATAATCAGGAAATACAGCAATAGTTTCCCACTTTAATTCAACAGTTCCCTAGTCAAAAAGAACAAGAATAATACTCATGATGAATCTGAATTCTTAAGTGTATTGAAGGAACAGTATCAATGCAGTGCACAGCTCAACTTTAGGAACAGGCAGGGGGGTAAAAAAGCTTTTGTGTTCTTTCCCTGTTCTGCTGCCACAGGACAAGTCACTAGTTTAGCTGTAGGAGTCACTTCACAAATGTAAAACAAAAATACTCTCTGTATGCACATATACATTTATACATTCTTTCAGTGTTTGTTCTGTTGACTGACTAATAAAGCTTGTAACATTGGAAATAAAGTTTTGCTTTCTCATAAAACTACTTTGGATGTGCCTTGAGGGGAAAAAAAAAAAGTCTCCCAAAAAGTACTGCTAAATAAATTACAACTACACATGCAAATAGACTGATTACATTTGGCTGCACAACTGAATAACAAATCACACTGGAAAAATGGCTTTTTAAACTTGCAACTACAAGTCTGCCCTCAGGCTGACCCAGGAGTCCTTTCATTTCAGCACAAAGCCATTACTTTCCTATTAAGTGCCACCAACTACAGAAAAAAAATCATGTGCAATTACAATTACACGCTCATTTAGATGTACAACTGCTCATTTTGATATGTGCAATATTGGTACTGTTTTTTCAAATGTTCTATGCTTTCCTGAGCCCTGCCTAGAAAAAGGAATGTGATTGTGTGGCTTTCTGCAATCTATAGCCTTTAGGAGCAGAAGCAATGTATTTAAATAAAGGAAATAATCTCTCTGGTAAATTCATCAAGCAGCTGGTTTTGTGGTTGTTTTAATCTACATATATGCATTTTGTTCACACAGCAATAAAACCTTTAACAATTATATTTTGCTATAAATAATAAATCTTTCTTGGCTAGGCCTGTCATTAGCTCTTTACATTAAATGTTGCATATATCAGATACTTGAGAGAACACTAGATTATCATCACGTAATATAAGAACATAAACAATACCAAATGCAGTAAAAAATTCCAACAGGTTAATTACAAGTACCAGGCAAACTGAGAGACAACTGATAAAGCAGAAGAAATTTTAGCATGTTTTCATTTCCCACAATCAGAAGCAGGAGTCTTTCTAGGCACAGACCAAGTTGCTTGCGACAGCAGGTTGCTGGGATCTGCGAAATGGCTGTGGTCCAGCGCTCTCTCTGCCTATGCCAGGCTGCTAGAAAGCTGGCCTCACTGATACTGCTGGTATTGCCAACTCATGGGCAGCAGCATGTGAGGTGTTAACTACTCCTGTTGGGATGGTCAGCGCCTCAAAACCCAGCCATTACCAGCCCTAATATTCCCAGCTTCCCAGCAGGTTTAGAAGCAACAAGCTTTCAAAATAATCTGGCACACTCCATGTCTTTCCTTTTGTCCTATTTCTGCTCCTGCTCCTGCTCCTTCCCTTACATATTAAAACCAATAGCCTAGTCTACAGCCCCTGTGAAATACACAAGTGAGTTTTTTTTTTTTTTTTACTATTTATTTAATCATTTGCATACTTAAATCTGCAAAAATACTGGAAGGATACATCACTCTACGTGATACCATTTTGATACATCTTGTGCAAATCTGTCTGTAGCATCTGACACTCTTCTTTCAAAAAACGCAGCAGCTCCATAAAAAAACCATATATTTGATTTAGCTGCTCCACTTTCTCACCAGTAACTGTTCTGCAGTTGCAACAGACAATTATTTGCACATATTATTAATTGGTAATTATGCTGTTGTAGAGAAATGGTTAACATAAATAACATGAATAGTTAACCATGAATAGAAGAGTAACTTTTACATGATAGTCCTGTGAGAATAAATGATGGGTCAGAAGAAACATGATATATATTTCTGAGTATAAATGATTAACTTTGGAGACATTACTTCAAACCAGATTTAAATGGCAGCAAGTGGGTTTGTGAGCATGCAGGTATACTGCATCAGCATTTGCAAAAAGAATGTGATGGTGAACCATGCATGGAAATTAACTGGAAGATGATGTGTTATGAGAGAAGACTATAGGAGCATGACTTCTAGGTATAATAGCCTTTATTTCAGGGACAGTATTTAACTCTGCATATTTAAGGAAAATAAAAATCAGTTTGCAGCAAAGACAAACCAAGATGCTTGGTGTCAGAACAAAAAAAGTCGTTATATACAACAAACCAGGACTGTAAATCTTACTATTAGATATTTATAATCAAATACCTGTTATTTAAGTACTTGCGATTTATGTAAGTAGAGCTGCATACTTGAAGTAGCTACTCTGAACCTCTGGAGTCATAGTTAGCGGGTGCTATGAAATACTAAAAAATAGAACCAGATAAAAAAAAGAATAAAAAAAAACCACCCAAAATTTAAGGACTTTTCATTAATGCTTATTAGCATGGTAGTTTGAATTAAGTTTTTATCCCTAATTTCTGTCTTGTGAAATTTACCTGCAGAAATTACACTAAAAAATTACCGTCAGACCACAGGGAGAGAATGGTTGAGAACTGCATTTGAACTCAACCAATTTAATCTTTGTAACACAACTTTATGTATCTGAACAAGGCTGGTTTGAGCGCAGTAAGTGTGGAAGGGCACAGTGTCTGCTCTATTTTGCTGCACTGTCCTCAAACTGGGTCTAGCTTTTGGAAATCTGTTTCCCTTTGGCTTTAACCTTATGAAGTTCAATCATGCCAAGTGCAAGGTCCTACACCTGGGTCAGAGCAATCCCAGGCACAGGTACAGGTTGGGCAGAGAAGAGATTCAGGGCAGGCCTGCAGAGAAGAACTTCGGGGTGTTGGTTGATGAGAAAAAGAACATGAGCTGGCAAGGTGCACTTGCAGCCCAGAAAGCCAACTGTATCCTGGGCTGCATTGAAAAGAGTGTGGCCAGCAGGTTGAGGGAGGTGATCCTGACCCTCTACTCTGCTCTTGTGAGAATTTTGGAGTATTGTGTGCAGTTCTGAGGTCTGCAACATAAAAAGGACATGGAACTGTTGGAACAAGTGCAGAGGAGGGTCATGAGGATGATCAGGGGACTGGAGCACCT
>JASSUY010028086.1:0-10779 GCA_032466535.1 Forpus xanthops | reverse complement strand
CCTTCCCATTTCCCCGGGATTGGGGAAGAAAGAGGGGGGAGTGAGCAGAACTGTTTGAGGGGCCTCAAACCACGACAGTATCTCACATTTATTTGTTCTTGTGACACCAGTTCCTCTGCAGAGATGTCGCGAAACTCATGTGAATGAGGAAACATTGTGAATGGTTCATTAGGTCAGGTCAGAACCACATCACAAACACCAACTTTGAGCTTTCTCTCTCTAAAAGATAGGTTTACACCATCTTAACCCTCCTTTTTTTATGTTATAAAGTCTCCTGTTTCTGTGCAGACAAGATCCAGCAAAACCAGAAGTGCTCTCAATTCAGTGGCCAGAAAAACACTCAGCTCGAAGGCTGCAGAGGAATAACAGCGTGTCACCAAACAGCCCTCGTTTTAGCACAGGTATGGCATTTCACATTTTAAAGACATATAAAATGTACATACACAAACACATATGTACAGAAAAAATATCCTAGACAAGATATGTATTTGTCTCAGTACTTGGTCTTCCTCCTTACTATCTGCTACCCACACTCGCAGTAACACTGCAGGTGTGTATGTGTGGTCAACTCTCAAGCCAGCACTTCTTTAGCTTTTGTACTTGTTCAGGTAAAGCCACACTCTCCTCCTCTACGTATCATACCCATGGCACATCTCAAGTGTTAAGATTTCTTTTATTGGTCAAAACATAGTCCAGGTGCCATAGGAACTCTGAGATAGAAAATGAGCAGGTTACTGAATTTGCGTATCAAAAGCATGTGTTGAAAATTCTTCAGTTTCTGATAAATAACCTCTCTTAGGAGCAATCACTGACATACACAGTCACACTGTGGGTGATGCCAGCAACTGCTCTCATCATGCACATATGTGTTTCCTGGAGTATTTTCTTGAGGCTTTAGCAAAGCAAAATTTTCCAGAGACTTCAGAGAGGCTCAGAGATGCTTGTGCCTTTGTAGAACATTTTCTAGCTTCACCTTTGCTGTATGACATGAGATCATTATACAGTTATAAATATGGCTGCAGTAGAGATGGGGAGCTAGGAAGTCTTCTGAAAGGCGCATGTCTTATCCATATAAGGAGACAAGACACAGTGTCTTTAGTCTTTCCTCTGCTGCTAACTTCCATGACTTGGAAGAAAAAGATATGAAAGTTATTATGATGAAACATAATCGATTCTGAATCGCGCAAAATTTGCAGTCACCACAGCACAAACTGCACATCTCAAACCCAAAATCTCATTCCAGGAGAATCTAGTGGAGAATGAATCAATCCTAATAAAAATATTGCTGTAATTCATTAAGCACCTAGAACTGCTGTTTTGTTGGAAAGGTGGAGAAGGGTCATTAGCTGCCAGGACATCCAGTTAATGTTATTAAATTAGCTACAGAGTCCACCACAAGGATATATCCCTAATTAGTGGATACATGGAAGCCCTAAAGACAGCATATTACAGATAACTATTAAAAAACTGAAAACCCCACAGAGTTCAAGTATTAAAACAGCTGTGGCAGCTAAATGAACATTCTTTGAATGAAGAAAAGGCCCCTTATTCCCAAAACATACAAGATATTCTACAAGTATTTTAGGAGGCTCCTTCAGGAATCCCTCAGTATCAGGATTCCTCAACATGCCATGCCAGAAACCTAGATCACTTAACTGCAGATGTACACCCCAGTAATTCTTTTCTACTGTTCATAAGAATGTTGTGGTTTGGTTTGGGTTTTTTTGGAAAAAACATTCATACTCTTAACTCTTGAATAATTCTGGAATTCTGCTGGAAGCACTGTATCAGGACCCTAAGAACAGCAACAGACTATGGCAATGTACTTACAGTCAGGTTCCTACAGCAGCATTCCTTCCCTCCAGTGTGTCAACCAAGCCACACAGCTTGGTGTCATCGGCAAACTTGCTGAGGGCACACTCAATCCCACTGTCCATGTCACTGACAAAGGTGTTGAACAAGACCGGTCCCAATACTGATCCCTGAGGGACACCACTCGTTACCGGTCTCCAACTGGACATTGAGCCATTGAGCACAACTCTTTGCGTGCGTGCGGCCATCCAGCCAGCTCTTTATCTGCCGAGTGGATATAATGAGCTTGTTACATCTGCAGAGGAAAGTATTTCTTGAGGTACCAGCATGATTTCAAAAGCACGTGAATGTATTAATCTACAGTGTAGTCTTCATTCTGTATTGGATTTCAGTTGTATCTTAAAAAGAAAGAGAATAATTCATATAGTCAAAACCACGCTTTCCTTCAGTTACACCTAAATGAACATGGAACTAGCTGCAGCACAATCTCCAAGAAGCAAAATAAATTGCCAGTTAAGCCAGATATTTTTATAAAATAAATGAATATGCTGTATTCCAGTATTAACATTTGATAAATGCTCATTTATGTTTCCCAAAGGTTGGGCGGAGGAAAACAGCCAGTGGGTGACCCAGATAAACAGACTCCAAAACCTGATTGACAGGCTGGAAAAGAAGGTGTGTGTTTCTTCTCACCTGTTTGTCAGTAAAGAAATCCATAAACCACAGCTGCTTTCGTGTCCCAGTCACAGCCTTTCCAATCAGTGACTGAAACACCACCTAAGAGAGCTAACATCCATTAAATCCCTACATTTTTCCTTCTACCTTCTTTCCTGCTTCATCAGAGTATGCATGGGTTTTTTTCTGTTTTCCTTTCCCCTTTCCATCATCGCAGATCCAACTGTTCATCAGGAATTGAACAGTCAAATTATGACTGGAGGATTCTGTTGTATTTACTTATGCTTGTTTGGGGGAACATGGGACAAGCCTCTCTTTTTAGGATCTCTTTTTTTAACTTTTCCTCTCCAAACTTGACCACTAAAGCTTGACATAAGGTCAATTCAGTGGCCAGAAAAACTCTCCCCACCAGAGAAAACTGATTTATAAAGGTTAAAACAGTCTTCATAATCAGTACAGTTCAACCAAAAGCTAATGCAAATCTTATCATTCTGCCTGGTAGGTGGTAGCACCAGCTCCCAGAGCCCAGAGAATGCCTGCAGTTCCCATGCCAAAGCAGAGCCACCTGAGCATCTGATACAGTGAAACCAGGGCTTCCAGGGCCTTGTAAAAACCTGAGTAACATCTGTCTGTAGACAAAGTACCTGTTTCCTTTTACTTTCAATGAGATTGAATGCTACCCTAGCTTTTAAAATTTGGGCTATGTCTATATGTGATGACTTTTTCTTCTTTCTTTTTTGGGGGGCAGGGGTGGGGAAGAAAGCAGTGTTTTAAGTAAATGCCTATGTTGTTTTCTACATGAAGTGTCCCTGTTGAAGGACAGACCGCTGACATTGGATAGATGTAAAGGGAGTAGCCTTATTCAAGGATTTGGGAGTCAGGGAGTTTCTTCCTTCTGGTCTACTAGAGATGAGGTTTTAGGTTGAATTACTGTCAGACTGGAGAGTTGCTCCAGTCCCAGTTGGGCTGATGCTGCTCCTCCGTGCAGGTCAGTGCTCGCCAGCAGTGAGGCTGTGCACATACTCCAAAGACATAGGTCAAAGCACAGCAGCACAGGTACCTTCACCAGTACCCTCAGACAGGCATTGCTTGCAGAAACATGAATATGCAACAGCCTGATCCTTCTTCTCAGCTGAGCAGGATGGGTGTTCCCCTGTGAACATCATCATGGGCTTTAAGTCTAGTGTTTGTGTCTGTATCCATGCCCCTTAGCCAGGCACTGGCTCAGACCTTGGGTCCTGTCAGACAAGTGTCTCCTCCTTCTTTCCTGCTAGTCCATCTTGAGTTCAGTAGCAAATTATACACACAGAAAAAAATAGTTAAGTGAGGGATTAGACAAGAAACCAGAATAAATGGTGGTGATCCGGCACAGGGCTTAGCAAGATGAATCCTGACCTTTCTCTGCCATTGCTCCCTCCCAAATAAACAAACTGCTCCTAATTACTTTTCCCCTTTGGTCCCACTTTGGGATCAAAATTTGGTTTTTCAGTTATCTCAGCTTTATAACCGATTAGCAGCATGACTGATGCAGTCACCTCTGGCACTTCTGGCCATGTAAGGCTGCTCTCCAAAAGCCCAGCACTTCCTTCAGTTATCCCTGTGGTCTGACAGTCTCTTGCATCATTTCTCCTTAACCAGCTGTGAAATTTGGTCATTCCTTGTGGCACTGCCTGTAACGTCTGTCAGCCGCTCACTCTGCTCCTTGCTGTGCTCAGCAGCTCCTCACAGTCTGCTCATTCCAATAAGACTCTGGCCAGGGTACACCCATCCACCTGCACACAGCCGACTCCTCTCAGAGGTCATTTCTGCGTGAGGAAGGCAATTACATAGCAATTGCCACATTAATGACATTTTAGTAGCAACTTTTTTCTGACTAGATAAAAGTTGGATTTTAAAATGTCAAAGTCCATCGTGAAACACAGCTCCCACCTTTGATCCAGCTTTATTCCCACCTCTGCTTTGGAAACAGCAGCTCCCTGTCTTGCCACAGTTGCTTCCCAACACGGACTGATGCCAGAAAGAGTTCAAGGAAACTTAACATTTAAAAGAATGTGACTGAAAAAAGAGACCTGGCATACATCACTAATGCACTGCAAGCATTACAGAAAGCAGACAACCATTTTGTAGTATATAACTTGAGGATGTTTAACAAGGATGTTAGAAAATTATCAAATCTGCTACAGATAAATGACAGAGAACCTCAACCTGAAAAGGATCTCAGTGCCAAAGGGAAACAGTGGCAGCGCATGGGCCTTTTAAAACTTCTTAAGGGGACTGGCAAGTTACCCATCTGCGTTTCCTACTGGAAAACTACCTGGTGAAGGATTTAGTGTTGTCTAATTCTTCTGCTGTCTTCTGTGAATTTAACCATGAATCAGTCTCATAAGTTGTCTTTTTTTACCTCAAATAATATCTTTTTTTTTCTACATGTTTTCTGGAAAAAAATGGAATACTTTTTTGCTATCTTACTAGACAGTTTCCAGTACAACTTGAGTCATTCCTTCCCTCTCTTTTTCCATTTGTTTCCCCTAGAAATTAAAGGCACTGTAAGTATAGAAGAGCCACAGGAATATGCATTTTCTCTCAGAGTTTTTACCTGAAGTGTCTGCACTGACAAATGAGCTATTAAAAGCTGGGTTTTCTTCCCTCCAATCACGCATGTCATGCCCTTCATATGCACATTCTACAGAAGTAAAGCTACGCTGGACTTAGTGTGATCGCAACTTCACTCCTGCCTTGCTCTGCCACCTGCTGCTGATGTGAGTCTCCTGGTCATTTGGATTCTACCTGCACACCTCTTCTTGGCTTTTCCAGCTGGCCAAACACCTGCTCCTTGAGGTTAATCAGTCCTCACCCAGCGGGAAGCAGAATGTTTTTATCTTTCTTACACAAGAGTTGCGTGCAGTAGGACAGGAAACACCACTAACGAAGAGCGCATCTTGCTCCAGCTGCTTACTGCAAATCAGTCTGCTTTTTGTCAGGCATATGGATATTTTTCAGAATATCCATATGGCACTGGGGTTGAAGGTACTGCATGTGCCTGGCATGTAAATGCTCATTGTGTGTGCGTTACCAGACAGTGTTTGCATAAATCACAGGTTCATGAAGTGTGCATCCAGTCTCTGTGCCAAGCAAGCATACTGCTGCCTCCCAGATGCATCTGTTTGCTGCTGCCCTGCCTGTCCTCAGAAGCAAGTGTAGTTCAGAAACCTGACTTGAAGCAATGCTGAAAAACAGTCCCTTGCAACCTTTAACCCCCATAGGGAAGTTTCTTCTGTGTAAAGTTTTATGATTGTAGAATGGTACCTGATAGTTCATTTCAAATGAGATTAAGGGAACAGGGGATTTTTAGTCTGGACAAAAGGAGGCTCAGGGGGACCTTATCGATCTCTACAACCTGAAAAGAGGTAATAGTGAGGTGGAGGTCAGTCTCGAGTGATAAGACATCAAGCTGCGCCAGGGGAGGTTTAGACTGGATATTAGGAGAAATCTCTTTACTGAGAGGGTGGTCAGGCATTGGGACAGGCTTCCCAGGGAAGTGATGGAATCACCATCCCTGGAAGTGTTCAGAAACTGTGTCTATGAGGTCCTCAGTGACATGGTTTAGTGGTGGTCCTGGCAGTGCTGGGGTAATGGTTGGACTTGATGATCTTGGTCATTTCCAACCTAGCTGATTCTGTAATTCAAATCACCATCCTTGCTCATCTCCATACTCCACACGACAACTTCAGAAGGTATTGTCTTACACATTTGTGAACAACTGGATTTCTTACAAATGAAATATCACCTGATCAGCATTATAAATAAAACTGTACAGAACAGCTTAGGTTGGATTTAACCACTGAAGTGTGCAAGATACTGCAAACAATGCTTCTGTTTGACTTACAGCTAATAAAGAAGGGATTTAATTATAACTTCTGGAGATTAAACAGGATCTATCTATTGGAATAGTTTGTTAAAAAGGTAAGAGCAGACTACAGATGTAGTATGGCCTCCTATATTTCTGGTTTCTTTTCAACTGCCTCAAAGGACCTAAAGCTCGAGCCATTTGAAGAGGAGGTTTTGGAAGACAATGCAAGATCTGTAAGTGCTTTTCTAGATAATGATTCTGACATTTGATTTTGCATGCCAGGTATTGAGACAACAATCTCACCTGATCTCTTTTGTTGAAAACTAATTTAAAAAATCACCATCCTGACTTTTTCCAGCAATAAGAAGCCATTTTAGTTAGCAGAATATATCACGCAAGAGGTAACAGAAGAATATGTGGGCAAAACTTCTATATTAGCTTTTGGATCATTTTCAAAGGATACAGTAGCCAAAACCTCAACTCACTTAAGGAGGAATAGGTACCATTAATAAGATTTACCAATCTGGCAGCAGTGTTTAATGGGTGATAGGTTCTCTGCTCCAAATCACCTAATGTTGAATGCATGCTTTAAATCACTGTTGTATGGCCTCCTCCCCTTCCTTCCTCCTTCTCTCCTGTCCCAAACTGCTACAGGAAACCATATCAGGAAAGATGGCAGATCATCTAGTACTAAGCAATACTCAGTATTGCAACTTACAAAACCAAAATCATGACCAGCAATAAACTTACTGTTAAGTAAGTTTATGTCCCAAGATCAAGCTCATTTTTTCTGATACACTAGCATTCATACATTCAGGGCTTTGGACCTAACAAATTGTGAATCAAATACACATGAAAAAATAACCAAAAGAGGTGATCCACCAAATTCCTTATTTCATCACAGGAATTTAATATTTTCTTTTTTTAAATTATATTACACAGTATTGATAGACAGGAAATCTCTGTTCATCATTTAACATGAGCTACCTTAGGCATCTCATTCAGGTGTGAGTCATAGCTTTAAAAGGTAAAATACTATAACAGCACCTCAATAAAAGTAACACTGCATCCAGTGCAGACTGTTGGAATTCACTCTTATCCCAAACCTCACACCTGCTTGCATCAGATTCATTCAAGGAAATGTGGTGACTATTACTGAACATTTCAAAGACCAACATTTGCTTCACATAGTTACTCTCTCATCCAAGATTCAGACAACTCTTGTTTTCTCTAAGGTGGACACTCATTTGCGTGTTCCCATTCTGTGCCTCACCTTGCCAAGACATAAAAGCCACATATGAACATTTATACTTTTCCACTCCAGAGCACTAAAACAGAGACTGCAAACTGTGTTTTTTATTGTTTCATGGTAGACTTTTCTGAGTTTAAAGCACAAGGAACTCAAGAAGATGATATGACAGTAATAATGTTGTGTTCTTGTATCAGCACATAATGATTGTCCAACGTCAAATGTCTGTGATAGAAGAAGAAATTGAGGAATTCCGGCTTGCTCTGAAGCAGTATGTAGAATCCGCTTCTACTCAGGGTGGCTGCTTGCAGTAAGTACAAAGTCATTGTGCTTGGGCTAAAGGAGGGAATGTAGCCTAATTTCTTGAATACCCTTTAGTTGGAGCAGGATTATTTATGAAGGGAGAACTTGTAACATCCTCTTCCCTGGCATGTGTGTAAGGCAGAGCTTTTCAAAGACAACTAAAACCACAAAGACATGTCAAAGTGTATGTGCAGGCTGAGTAGTATCACAAAATGACAACACAGACTATCTCAAAGATGCTAAACAGTCTTCTAAGGCCTCTCAGCTCTGCAGGTCACCAATTCATGGCTTCTGGAAGATCCTAGGCTGACACACTGTGTTGGAAAACTCACCATCCTTCATTTGCACTCACTTGGCAAGTGAATTGCCACCTTGTTTGCCAGTTCTCTGCTTGGAAGCTTTCAGAATCTTTCAGAATCTTCCCTTTAAGCTACAATTTAAAAATTTTCATTCATAATAATGGGAAAAAATAAAAAGCAAATTTTTCAACTAATCAGGCTTTTTTTTTGCTCCTTTTAGAATTAAAATACTAGAGCTGTGTTAAGAATAAATTTTAATGACTCACCAGTGTACTGAATTTCTTAATTGAACATGCTGGAGAAAGATGCTATTTTACATACTACAGAACATTCTGGAAGGAATACTTTCATAATGTGTGCACAACACAGGATCTTCCTGTATCTTCAAAGGCTTCCAAAGCTGACTGTCACATCCCTAATTTGTGAGCCTTGTGGTTGTTTGATTGTCACACTTAGGACTGTATCGGTAGTGTTCACCCAGACCAGAAAAAGTAAAATTAGCTAGAAGAAGAAAAGAGTGACCTGTTTGCAGTGGTGAGGCACTGGCACAGGTTGCCCAGAGGAGCTGTGGCTGCCCCATCTGCGGCAGTGTTCAAGGCCAGGCTGGATGCAGCTTTATGCAACCTGGTCTAGTGGAAGGTGTCCCTGCCCATGGCAGGGGATTAAAATCACACTGATCTTTAAGGTCCCTTCCAAGTCAAACCATTCGATGATTCTATGAAAATAAACCTCTCTTCTGGACCAAAAGCTGGAGAAAACAAAGATGAGAAGCTGCCCAGACCTCCTCCAAAAACGAGCATCCAGCAAAACACTGCGGGCAGCGCAACCCTGTCAGGGGAGGGAGTTTACAACTTCACAACACAACACAGGATGACAAAAAGTGATTTCCTTTCACAGGTTTACCGGCACTTGGTAAGTCTGTAGTGCCACCTACCGGTTGTGTTTTACTGTAGCTGCATATGACTTTTCCGACAGTTCTTGGTATTTTTGCTGATTTACAATGTGTTTTCACATACAGCAGGATAAAGACGATAAATCGTACCAATTTTTGCTTCTGACAGAGTGAAATATAGTCTGAGACCAGTTTTCAAGGACATCAGTAGCAAGATCAGTAGTCTTATACATGGACACTGGGAAATATGTACATACACTTTTTATGCTATGCATCTAAACATCAATTTGAGTGGTATCTCTACCCATGGCAGGGTACTAGGAACTAGATGAACTTAAGGTCCTTTCCAACCCTAACCATTCTGTGATTTTGTGATTCTATAATATGCTGTATCGGCCAATTTTCTCCCAACCACAGTTTGATTAATTTTCTGTATTACTGATTAGCAGTTCATTAGATAAATTACACTTCTGGAGCAATATGAAAAAGGAGTTTCATAAATGGGTTCATAAATGCAGTAAAATAAAATGTTTATTGAAAAAAAAAGCCATGAAAGTATTCCAAGACATTGTTTAGAAAAAAAAAAAAAAAACAAAACCCTCATATTTTGCAGTGTATAATCACTTATTTTTTTTTACATTTATTATATGGGTTTTGTTTTGGTTCTTTTTTTTAGTTTAGTTTTATTTTTTTCCCAAAAAACACTGCATTTAGTGCTGTTCTTAAGCAGTTTGAAATAAGATGTGTATGTCCAATAACTTTGCTATGTTTCTTTATATTCTACAATTTCTACTCTACAATTCTTAGTGTTTCCATACAGAAGCTTCCAAGTGATTCTCGCTTCATTGTTTATGAGTTCTGGGAGAACAGCAATGCCTGGAATAGGTAAGTTTTGGGGGTTTGGTTTGTTTGGTTTTGTAATACCGTTTGAAGATTAGAAAGCTATCATATAGAAAGACTGAATAAAAATTACTTTAAATATATATGGGTAAGGGATCTCTTGCTAAGTATATCACAACACTTTACAACAGTATTTTGGATGCTAAAGACTTAAATATATTAACGTATGTAAAGAAAATGTCAGAAAGACAAAGCTAATTTGAATGGCAATTGTAGTGATTAAAAGTCCTACCAGGCAAATTCTACCCTGCAAGAGGCAGATGGCTGAGAAATTGACACAAAAAGATTTTCCTTAAGTAAATTTACTGTTGAAAAAAAAAAAACAAACAAATAAACCCTACAATCTTAAACCTACAGACAGAAACCATTCTGAAGGAAGAAGTCTCTTGAAACTTAGTTGCTTTCCTTTTGAACAAGACTCCAGTTCAGAGTTCACCTTCACTGAGACTCAATAACATAGAATCATAGAATAGTTAGGGTTGGAAAGGACCTTAAAATCATCTAGTTCCAACCCCCCTGCCATGGGCTGGGACACCTCCCACTAAACTATGTCACCCAAGGTTCTGTCCAACCCGGCCTTGAAAACCACCAAGGATGGAGCATTTACAACTTCCCTGGACAACCCATTCCAGTGCCTTACTACCCTTACAGTAAAGAACTTCTTCCTTATATTCAACCTGAACTTTCCCTGTTTAAGTTTGAACCTGTTACCCTTTGTCCTGTCACTACAGTCCCTCATGAAGAGTCCCTCCCCAGCATCCTTATAGGCCCCCTTCAGATACTGGAAGGCTGCTATGAG